>VXBI01008388.1:960691-1022464 GCA_013397375.1 Toxostoma redivivum | reverse complement strand
TCCCCCTCCTCCTCCTCTCAGCTACATCTTTTGTCTCACAAGTAGCCATCTCCCCAGTTACTATCTCTTAGGCAACAAATGGCAGAAAATTCCCTGAGAAAGAAACAAAAAAACAATCCCAAAAAATCCTAATCTCCAATATAGAGTCAATAGTGAGTGGGCGCTTCAGTATGCATTAGCTCCTTATAATTGAGAGGTCTGAGCAATTCACTTTGAACTACTGTTTATAGAGTTGAAAGACAGTAGGCCTTAGTCATTAGCAATTTTCATCCTGGCTATAATTCAGGTCAATAGGTCTCTTTGAAGGTTCTGTAACACTTGGACTTGGACATTAGACTTGGACTATTATTCTGGCAAGAAAAATGTATTTTCAAGGCTGTGTGTTCAAAAAATAGATGCTTGCTTGACACCACCATTTCCCAGGAATAGTGCTTCTGATAAGCTCAAGAGGGGCTTAGCCCAGGTGCAGTTCATCAAGGCTGATGTCTAGTGAGAATTAGATCATAGTGTGACCTGAGGAAGAGGATGCACCAGCACAATCCATCCCGCAACTAAAGTCAGCTTCTCAGGGCCTCTGCAGTGGGTTACTTAATGCTGGAATATTCTGGAGTTTTAATATGACTGATTGGCTTAGTCCTGTACATTAGATCACAAGAATATATGTTTCTTCCCTATTAAATTTCTGTGACAAGAGGAAAAGTGTGGTATTACTAATGAAACAGTCATAGCACTTAGTCCTTCACTTGCAATCAGCTTCAGGGTGATCATTTATGAAAAGCAAAGTTCAAGGGCTATTTTAACCCCCTCTGAAAAAGCAGCACTTTACTGTCCTTCTCCAACTTTTTCTTGTTAGTGTCCTAGTAGAAAATAGGCAGAGCCTTTTTTTTATGGATAGGAGCTTTCCCTAGGTACAATGTCTTTGAAGTTGTCTTATCTCATTTATCTTGGCAGATAAATCTTGGCAAAGTATTTGTTTGGGATTTTTTTTCCTCCTATAAACCTTTAGGTTTATAAAAAATAGAATGCCTTTCATTGGAATAAGCAGTTTTGGCTGAATTTGGATTCGTAGGGGAAAGTGGTGTGAGCATCCATCATTGCCAGATCATATCAGAGAAGAATAAGGGTTCCACACTGACTGTAAATGAGGAGGCAGATCATAACTCTGACAGATTTTGACTGTAACCATATGATTTCTTGTTTAATGTAGTTTATTCTATGGAACAAGATAAATTCACATACACATATCCTGTCACTGTATGATAGCCACATACTTGATAATTCTACCATACTGCTTTTTCTGGTTATAATATTGTAACTTTCAGGGAGTTAAGATCATAGAGTCATAGAATGGTTTGGTTTGGAAGGGATGTTAAAGCTCATCTCGTTCCAACAGGCCTGCCATAGGCAGGGACACCTTCTACTAGGCCAGGTTGCTCCAAGCCCCATCCAACCTGGCCTTGGACACTTTTCTTCTAGTCAGAGTAGAGCAGGAAGTGAGGACATGTAAGAGAAAATAATAAAAGAGAAACATGTAGGGGAAAATAATATGGCAGCACTAAAGCACTAAGTGGAAAAAAAAGAGAGGGGGCGGATCCAAGTGTCGGAGCAAAGATTCCTCTTCAAGCCATGGTGAGGACCATGCTGAAACAAACTGTCCCCCTGTAATCCATTAAGTCCATGGGGGATGCAGAGTTCCACTCACAGCCCATGGGAAAAGTGCTCATGCTGGAGCGGGTGGATGCCAGAGAAAGCTGTGATCCAGTGGGAGACCCAAAGAGAGAGAGGGCCCCTGCTTCCAGAGATGGAGAGGGAGGCCCTTGCTTCCAAACTAGAGCAGCCTGTCCTTAGAGGACTGCACCCCATGGACAAATGACCTATGCCACAACAATTTTGGGAGGACTGTTTGCCCATAGGAGGATCCCCACGTCATAGCAGAGAAAAGACTCTTCTACCTGAGTGAACAGAGGATCTTAGGTGACCAGCTGACCAAAACCTCATACCTTGTCTCCCTGCACTATCAGTGAGAAAGAGAAAGGGGCTGGGGGAGAAAAAGGTGTTTTAAAGGCTTATTTTATTTCTCATTATCCTCCTCTGACTTGGTTAATAATAAATTTAACTTATACCTTTAAATTTGTACCTGTTTTGCCCTCAGAGTGTTTTTCTCCCAATGCTTATCTAAGCTCATGAGCCCTTCATTAATTTTTCCCTCTCCTCTGCCCAACTATAACAGAAGAGGGTGAGCAAGGGACTTTCATGGGTGCGTGGTGTTTGGCCAATATTAAACCTTGACAGGCAGCCACAGCTTCTCTGGGCAACCTGTGCCAGGGCCTCACCACCCTCACAGGGAAAAATTTCTTCCTAATATCCAATCTAAACCTCCTCTTTATCAATGGGAAGCTATTCTCCCCTATCCTGTCATTCCAGGCTCTTGTCCAACATCTCTCTCCAACTCTTTTAGAGCCCCTTTAGGCACTGGAAGGGTCTCTAAGCTCTCCCCAGAGCCTTCTCTTGTCCAGGGTGAGCACCCCCAGCTCTCCCAGCCTGTTTCCAGAGCAGAGAGGCTGCAGCCCTTAGAGCATCTCCATGGCTTCCTCTGGACACCCTCTGGCAGCTCCATGTCCTTCTGATGCTGGGGGCCCCAGAGCTGGACACAGCATTCCAGGTGGAGTTTCATGAGAGCAGAGCAGGTGGAGAGAATCTCTTCCTTTGACCTATTGATGTAGCCCAGGATACAGTTGGCTCTCTGGACTGTAAGTGCAGATAAATATCTAGAGAAGGAGTGAGGACTTCCTGGACTATTATGAACTGCATTTGCTAATCAGTTCTTTCTGCTAATAAATATTCTAGACTTTGTTGTTTCTAAACTTCTCTATGTCTGCAGCTTGCAATATTACCAAAGGCAGTTTCAGTGCTGAATCAGTAGTGAGGGTTCAAGTATTGCCAGAATACCAGCTTCTGTTTGGGATTTTGCCACATTCTTCTGCATGCTGATTTCCTCAGAGCAGCAAAGCTTCAGGGAAGAGTGTACTGCCTTGAAATTCTTGTGCATGTACCCATGATAACATGATGACCTCAGCCATCACCAACAAACAAGGCTGTAATATCTTGTAGTGTCTTCTTCAGGTGAGCTCTTAAGGTAAGCTAAGCATTTCCTTCAGGAACAGCAAGTTCAATTGCAATGGAGTGATTACTCTATTTTACATGATGTGAGAGAACTATCTTTCTTGTCTAAGACTAAGCTGAATGTAATTTAGCTGCACAAGTGGTAAGCAAAAGAAATTGATGCATTTTTATTTAAATGCTGGTGTTCCCAGTTAGCCAGTGCTAGCCAATGCTGGCTTTGAACATTCAGCTGTTGACCTCCCAAGTGAATTGCTGCACACTGTCTAACTGTATCCTCCTTCAGCATTCCCTGCTGAAATGACCCACCATCATTCTTACCATAATTAGCTTCTAGAGGTTATTTTCATCTCTATGCTGATGTGAATAAAGTGTGTAAATTTGCACCTGTTGATTTCTGACAATAGTGAAGCTTTTCCAGTAATATTTCTAACTTCAGCTTTCGTCTTGTCTTCCCTGCAGAGTTACACAGGGGTCTTTGGCAGCATCATATCTCCAAGGCTTCAGCTTGCTTTCTCTCAGCAGAATTTAATCTGATGGGGTTCAACCATTCATGAGAGTAGAGCTTTGGGGAAAGTACATTATTTTACCCATGTTAAAATACTACCTAGGCAAAGGAACCAGAGGTAATACCTAAGAAACGCTCTGTTGGTTGCTCCAGTTTTCAGGATATGGTATGTTGGATTGTGAGTGATTTTGCCCTGTGTGCAATTTCAGGCAATATCTTTTTTTTTTTTAATTTCTTCTTGGAACATCTTCTGTATGCTAGAATATTTAAAGTGTATTTTTAAATAGTGACTGGCAATCTGTGAAACACCATTTTAGCATGAATGAGGTCATATGCTACTAAAATACTACTTATACTGGGACACCGAGATGAATTTAAAGTAGCACAGCTAAAAAGTGAAGGCAACAGGTGTTTTATTAGATTGCAGATATTGGCTTTTTTAACATCTGTAGAATAATTGATACTTCATCCTAAAATTTTTTGAAAATTTGCATGCTTCCACTACTGAATATCTGTAAGTCCCAGTGTTCCTAATTTGGAGTATATTCCTTTAAGGTGTTTTTGACTAATAAAATGTGATATCTACTGGATTCATAATGTGATGCAGGACTGAAAGAATTTTGGTTGGAACCAGGCACCTGATGACTAGGAGTATTCTGAAAAAGGAACAAGGCAGGCTGAGCTCCTACATACACAAAAAAAAAACCCCAAACCCTGGAGTTATCACCATTCTGTAATTTTCACAGAGATAACTGAAAGGTGTATGTACAGTCTTTCAGGGAGAAGTATTTCTTGTGTTGCAAGAAATTGGAGAGTAATTTGTTTTGGTACAATTATTTTAATCACCTCCTTAGTAAATAAGAATTGTGGGATTTATCTCTACCCAAATTACTTGGACTATTAATTTGAGCAAGTCAACGAAGCGAAGCATCCTAGACTTCAATTTCCCCATTGTTTAAAATTGAGTTTACTTCCCTAGTTTACTTTTATAAAGTAATTTAAAGAACTTTTAAAAATATGCTGTTTGAGTCCATGTTGTTGAGAGTTTTAGCACAATCCCAAGAATAGACAGATGATAAAGCAATTACAATCAAACTATTCATCCTGATGCTTCAAATTTTATCTTCAGTATGCAGAATACTATAATAGCCTCACATTTTAAAAATATGCCAACTCCCATAAAGTAGTAGTTTCAGGTGACTAATCATTGTGTAAAGCAGAGAGCTGATATGAAATGCAAATCAGTGGGCTTCTGGTTTGTGCAGTTTTGGATCTTAGCCCACAATTGAGGTGGCACACTTCACAGAAGTGTGTAACTGTGTCCAGTTCTGGGCTCCTCAGGACACGAAAGACATGGAGCTATTGGAGAGGGTCCAGCAGAGGCCACAGAGATGATGAGGGTTCTGGAGCATCTCTTATGAGGAGAGACTGTGGGATCTGGGTCTGTTTAGTCTGGAGAAGACTGAGATGAGACCACAATAATCCATACAAATATTTCCAAGGAGTGTGCCAAGAGGGTGGTGCCAGACTCTTGTCAGTGGTGCCCAGTGACAGGACAAGGAGCAGTGGCCATAAACTGAAACACAAGAAGTTTCACCCAAACATGAGGAAGAACTTCTTTCCGTGGAGGAGGGCAGAGTGCTGGAACAGGCAGCCCAGGAATCTTGTGAAGTCTTTCTCTGGAGATATTCCAAACCTACCTGGACGCATTCCTGCGTCACCTGCTCCAGATGATCCTACCTTGGCAGCAGGGGTTGGACAGGGTGATCACCAGAGGTCCCTTCCAAGCCTAAAAATTCTGTGATTCCATGAGTCTGTGAATAATACAGATTTAACTAGAAACAGTGAAATTTTAAAAAACATGGATACAGTGGCTACAAGACATAAAATGATGACATACTTAATCTGCAAATGCACATGCTGTTTAAACTGAGTGCAACTGAAGTGTCAGTCTGGAAATGTGGAGTGTCAGAGCCATCTGGAAAAAAACACCCTGCACTATTGAGATATCATTTGAAGACCCTTGCTGTCATGGCTACTGGAAATTTTGCCTGTCTTAAGATTTTATGTAGAGAACCTTTCTTAGGCTTTACTGTAATGGCATGTAACAAAGGTACAAATACCATCTGAATACCATCTGTCCATACAGAGTAATATCTTATGATTTGGGGGAAACTCTCGCTCCATGAAAACTGGTTCCAAATATTATTTGTGACTCCACTGGAGCCAGGATTTTCTGTATCTTCCAACAAATACTTTCAAAGTAATTGGATGTGGAGCTGGAGATCAATACCAACTGCTGATAATATTGAGCTGTAGAATGTTATTTGCAGTAATGATTGTGATCAGAGGCAAATCTGTCTTCTGCTCCTTCCAAAGGAGACATTTAGGGAGGAACCATCAATCTTTTCAGAAACACATTGAGAGAAGAGAAAATGGTCAGTGTAGTCATAGATGCAGTCCAGCTTCTACTAGCTGTTTGGGCCAGAGCTCTGAAATTCCACTGCAGTTAAAGACAGCCTCAAGAGATACCTAACTAATGGTGTATGCCTTCCCAGGTCATTGCTAGAGTAGTGTGGGTAGGATATTTTTGCAGTTTTGTGATTTTGAAGTACAAAAAAAGATCTTTTGAGGCCACAAGGGCAACTGCTAGCTTCCAGATTTTTGCCTTGGTGAGATCAGTTCTGTACTAGGGCCAGAAGGTGAGTGAGGAAGGATGAAAATTTGACTGCAGACCTTTATGTCTTTATTTGTCCCTTGTCAGAGTCAAAGACATCCCTTTGGGAGTCCAGAGTTGCTGAGACCCTGGTCAGGAGACTCTGAGACCCTGGAATGATGCCCAAAACATCTGTGGGTTTGATTATAGCCCTTGGAAAAATTACCAGCTTTATATGAGAACTTAAAAGTCACAGAAGTTTAAGTAATGTTATCATAAAGTAAAATGTAGATTTTAGGATTTTTGGGAATGGGGATTTTAGAACACAAGATGGAGGAAAAAGCACGTGTTTGGTCCTTCTTTCTTCTTCTTCTTCTTCATCTCCATTTTCTATTGTGTAGTCAGCACTTTTGTATTGGTTTAGAGTAGAAGTTCACTGTCTAACATAGATGATAGTAACTGGGAAATAATTGTAAACATCATGTACATAGTTTGTGGTGTAAAAGATAACACCACCTGGAGAGGCGAGAGAGTGTGCCATGGCTGCCCTGCAAGACAGACCTCGGCTGGGTGGAGAGAAAATATTACAGATAAGAAAGTAATAAACATTCCTTTGAGACCGAGAAAACTAAAGAGCTTTGATTTATTCCACCTCAGGCACACAAACTGCCAGACAAGAACTTTTACACATCTTGGAGGAAAAACACCAAAACAGATTTGGAGATTGTGGCGTCCCTGAGTGTGCAAACAGAATTTCAAGAGTCCCTCAACCTCTCTATATCTCAGCTGACCCAAGGGAATCTAAGAATGTGTCTATACAGATCTGGATTAGATAAGCTCTTTTCATTTGGAATTTAAAGATTAATATACCTTTACATACATTTTGAAGGAGACCCCCTTTTCAAGCACAAAACAATAAAGATATTCTGTAAAATTATTCTGTAGTTGTTCTCCATTTTTCTCCATTTGTTCTAATGACAGCGGTAGCACTCAATCAAAGAAGTCGTGTAGGTAGTACATGTGCGTGACAGGGATTAAACGTTTATTTTCTGGCAACAGAAAATAAAACTTTAAGATTAAGAAATTAATCTCTTGTAATACTTCAAGATTTATCTATTAAATTGCTTGCCAGTAGTTTGGGGGGGAAAAAAGCTATGTGAAATCACACTAGGATATCCTCCGAGTTCAGCCAAATCTCTGATTGAGTCAGCTTCATTTATCACCGCCATCACCAGCTGATCTATAAATACATCTGCTTTTACAGCCTACACATTCTGAGATTTGCCTGTTATCTCCTCAGAAGAGAAGGGCTGGTGGTTTCTCTTAAACAAGTTTGGCTTAGCCAAAGCTGACACGAACGTAAGCCTAAGAGGCCAAGCCCATCGGCTGTTGTTAGCTTTGATAGTCACTGCTATCATTTGAGAGTGTGCTTGTAGCCAGTCCAAGTTGGCAGTGTCAGCCCAAGCTGATTGGAGCTGCAGACATTTTTGCTGACTGGAGTCATGCTATCTTTGCCAGTTTGCTGGAATAGACACAGACACTGATTGGGTCATGCTGAAAACATTCCTGTCCTATGAAGCAAGTCTGTTTGTATTTCAGGTTTGCCAGGACTAATGAATTAAAAATCTTGGGCTCACCACCGTTTTCTGCTTAATAATGCCTGTGACAGAAGGATTTTTTCCTCCCTGAAGTGTGACAGCATCATAATCCCTCATCCCTGGAGAGAGAGGAAGGAAAAGCAGAATTGTGGAGAAAAGTGGAAAAGGGTTATCTTTTGGGACAGCAAAGCCTATGGGAAGTGCAGGTAGCAGCATGTTGCCCTGACAGCTGTCTCAGCTTCTCAGACCTTGTCAGTTAGTTGCTATGCAGCAGGTGCAGCCTTTTCTTTTATTGAAGCTTTACTCCATAAAGGCAACGACAAGCCAAGGCAGTGGCTGGCCCTGGATTATACAAGTGCAGACACTCTGCTAAATGAGGTAAGGCAACAGGTGTGAAAAAAATCTGTAAAGCTGTAACAGCATTTAATCTGAGTTCTGCTGCAGGTTTTTTACAGAGGAACAGCAGCCAGCCAGCTCTACAGGCAATTGTTGGGAAGAGAAGAGCTGCTCATTAAATATCATTAAGTTCCAGGTTGCCCACTGACTCTCATCTCTGTCTACAGTGGTACTATTCTTCATTCATGAAGAGAGGACATGGGGAATTGGGGGCAGTTGGTCTGCATGTTTCCTAATATCACCTTGTTTGCACACAGGCTTTTTCCATTCCTCTCTGTTCTCTGTGATTGCTTTTTGTGATGAAGAGCTTGAGGATTTCACAAAAAAGGAGCGAAGGGATAAATGCAATATAAAAAAATTATAATAGGGTAAATGCTGTGTAAAAAGATGAGATTTCTTTTTTCTGAATTAGAATAAAATGTAAACTTTCTTTTGTGTTTTGATAGAATTCACCATTTCTTAGTGAAAGGGTATTGATTTTTACCCTCACAGAGTAGATGGTTAAAAGAGTTAATTTTGAAACATTGCACACCACAGAGTATGTGATTGGGATAACAGTCTTATAGCAATATTGTTATGGCAACTTTAAAAGCTCTAGGAGAATGCATCCTTTTAATTTCTTAGGCTATGATGTGAAATGTGAAGTATACTCTTATGTGGAAGACCACTTGAGATAATCACTGTCGGGGAAAGTGTACAAACAGCACAGAACAATCAACGGCCTTGTTTTAAGGATTTGCTTATCACTCAAAATCTCTTCATTCTGAGGGGTTTTTTTTCTTTACCTTGTATTGAGTATTTTGCATTGGTAATTCTGTTGTATTTTAAAAACAATGAGATGTCTCAGATGTTTCTTATGAAGTGAGGGTGGGGAAGAGATCAAGAGTGCTCAGAAGGTAAAAATTATTTGCTCTGATGCAATGCACTTCAAAATAAAATGTTTCAGTTGACTCCAAGGGTCTTTTACTGATTCTGAAACATACAAGGCTGCAATTTATTTGGCTTTTCTTTGCCTCTGCTTCATAGATAACAGTTCCATTTTTGTGAGTCTTGAATATTAGTAATGGGGAATTAGAAGCAATCCCTGATATCTTAATCCTTTGTATACTAGCAGAAAGAGACACTTGCAGCTTCAAATAAAATTTCTTCAAAGTAAGGATTTTAGATTATTTGTTGTTATTGTAAAAAAAGATTATGCATTTCAAATAACAAGTAACCATATCACTCTGCTAGTTAAATATCAAGAGAGACAAAGCAAATAAACAAGAAATGCTGAAATTAATGGACCCAATGCAAATCTGATCCTCTTCCACTGATAACATGGCAATGATGCCAGAGAGGTGTTTGATTCACTTATGTGCCACCAAGGAAGATTATACTCCTGAAATTGTGTTCTCTTGTATTGACTTTTTGAGATTGCCAAATAATTCAGTATGAATTAGAATGACTTGGTAGAATTTTCATGCAATACAATGGCTACTTTACTGAAAAACTGCAAGATTATTGGCTTAGGAAACTGGCTGTTGTTTTCACTAGCTAAATGCTCTGTTGTCTGCTGACAATGAATTAGTAAATTCATTGTATTTTCCCGATGAAATTGGTTTCTAATTCCCTAAGAAGTTTTTATGGTCGTTTAAAAGCATAATTGTCCACATATTTGGTATGAATACAATGTGTGCTGGATAGCAGTCCAGAATCCTAAAATAATTTCTTTATGGGCAGATCTTTTGCATGCACAAAGTCCCACTGACTTCACATTCTCCACACATGGTGCTAATCAGAAGATTAATATCTTTGAATTTTAGCAGCTTTTTGCTAGATAATCAAGGGGATTGTTTGCATTCAGCTATCCAATAGAGTTTAACCAAAACTGTTCATTCAGGAGGTTAAATACACATAGTAAAGCTCAGAGTACAACTTTTCAGGACTTTTCAACTTTTCTGTCTTAACTTTTAAAGCAGAGATGATTAATTACACTATTAGAGATCAAAAGTAGCTAATTCTTTTGTTGCTCAACAATTCTTTACTGCCATATTTGAAATGAACTAGTAGTTTTCTTAATGGACAGGGTTTCATCACAGTAGAATCATTTTTGGAATTGATGGTCTCAGAAGAAAGACGGAGGACTTAGTAAGGTCCCGACCCAGGAGCCAAATCCATGCAGACAGACCCCTACACCTGCACAGGCTTCCACTGAAGAATCACCACCAAGGTTTGGAGACCCTATGAATTTTTGGTCATGAAGTGTGTGACTTGCAGGTGCAGCTGGACTGGGGGAGCATGGGTGGAAGGTAGGAGAATGAGTGCCTCCTCATTGACACCATGTGGAGTGGTGTGCACAGTTCCAATCACAGGGCAGGCTTGGGGTCATGTTACTCTCAACTCCCCACCCCTTCTTCCTTCTTCACCTTCAGAACCAGGCAGCATTGCCACGAGTCAAGGCTTGCTGAAGGGGCAATGGCGGGGAGCAAGCAGGTGAGAAGAGAGGCAGCTTCCTTTGCCATCGTTCTTTCTAATCTATAAATAGCAAAAATAAAAGCAGTCTCTGAATTTCATTTAAATTCTTTTTAAATGGAAAAGTGAAATGGCACTCCCTTGACTTTGATTCTAAACATTTGCTTAGCTAGGATGGGAAAGGCAGCTCTGAGTGCATGAAAAGCATTAAAACTCATTTGTTGAATGATGTCACATGCTCTGTAATAAATATATTTTTTTGTATTATTGCAGCTGGAACAAACAAGTAAAAACATTGACTCAAGTGCCCACATGATCACCACCGCCAGGGTACCTGCTGATAAGCCAGTACGAATTGCCTTCAGCCTTAATGATTCCCCAGGTACAGTTTACTTTATGGAGTAAAACACAATGCTTTTAAATTTAAACCACAACTGCTTTTAAATTTTACATTAACTTACCAGTGTTTACAATATCAAACCTAGTCCAGTGTAATGGATGGATTTTTTTTTCCTGAGTGGTAGCATGTGATCAGTTTTCCTGTCTGATAACCTTTAATGTTTCCATTAACAATTTCATTAGACTAAACCTATTAGATTGGCAGTTTCGATCTTTACTTTGTTTCAGTGTTTTGTGGAATGCAATTAGAACTGTAATTATCGAATTTACCTGCATGTGCAGTGTGTCTGATTTTGTTGAATTGTAGAACAAGAAAAGTAAAAGGACAAATTTGCATGAGCCTAGAGCAGGAACAGACTTTTTCTAGGGGGAAGCTTGGAAAGTGCCACACATGCCCAGCTTGGTGAAAGGTTTCAGGAAACAGGTGCCCCACATGGCATGTTCTCTGAGACAGCAGAAGAAATTTCATTGATGTTATCCTATCAGCTTGTGCTGAGGGAGTATTACTTTCCCCAAACATACCCTGTATACACATGGACCCTTTGGAGTAGATAAATATTGTTGGTTTGCACTTTCAATATTATTAAGGACCAGGGAGCTGTTGCCAAACAGTGAAAGTCAAAATTTAATAAATCAAAGAGGAAGGTGAAGCTGAAGAGCATCCAAAAAATGTTGGCTGTTGCTTTTGCTAAAGGTGAGTGCCTGGAATCAGGACTGAGATGTGTTTATGGCATGAGGTATAAGGACAACTGTTGAGAGCTTTATGAGACTCTGCATTGTGGCATAATGTTGGAAGTCATTGCCTGAGGTTTGTGTGAACAGAATCTCAGCTCGAATACAATTTTCCATTTTAAAAATATTTTAGAATATGCATTATCTTTCCTACCTAATTGCTGTGTACTATTAATTTTCAGCTACAATACTGAAATGCAATCTCATCCCCTAACCAAGGGAATTAAAAACCAAACCGCTTCATATATTATTGAACCTAACTTTCAATTCATAAAGATGAGTGACAAAGAAAGATTGGGACAAGGAATATAAAGAAACATGTGATAATCTACCCTTTTTCATAAATTAAAATAACCTGGTGATTACGTTTTTATTACAGAAAGCAATAAGGAATCATTCACATCTTTCAAGATACAGTCACATGGTAAATTGCTTGTAGGAATTATGGCATAAATAGGTCTTGAAGAGAGATGTAAAAGAAAGGGGAGTGCTCTTACAAATTATGAAAAAAGAATGCTAAAGTAAGACACTGAAAACAAGTCAAAGAAAGCTGAGACCATGGGAAAATCGAAGAGGGCAGAGTGGTTTGTGACAGGAGACAGCAGTAGGAAATGACAGGGTTGTGAATAGCTTGGAAGAAGGGGATATGAAAGGCAGGAAGCCTAACTTCCTTAACATTGCATCATACTTTATTTTTTACTTTTTTATCCTGCTCATAATGCCAGCCTCTCTCTTAACGTTTACAAAAATAAGCTCAATGAAAGGTAATCTTTTTCTTCTACATATTTTTAAATTGTTCCAAATGTTAAAATTTTTAGTCCTTTATTGTATATATACAAATGTTCCTGCAGTATGCAATCCAGAATCTTCATGAGTACTGATAAAAAAAACCAGCAACCTGTAGAGTAAGTGCCATGTCCCCCTCTGCATCACATCCCTTTGGGGGCTACCAGGAAGTCTAAACTAACATTATTGTTTTACTATATTATAAGAATTTAGAGCATTTTTATGTTAGATATATTTCAAGTAGGCAAAGGAAATAAGCTTTCAGTAGGTGTGAAAATTTCCAGCAAATCATAGTTGAATCAAGAGACTACAAACAATTATTTAAGACTTTTTTTTAAAGGTGAGCTACAAAAACATTCAACAGATAGACCTCCTTTAGGTATTCCATAGCAGGTGCGCTTTTTTCCCTCACTTTTTTTTTCCTTGACGAGGATATTTGCTTTCAGTTCAAACAGGAGTTACCTGATGTGTGATAGTAAAGCATCAGCTGAAGCTCATGCACTGCTAGGATACAATAAGTTCTTGGCAAGGGCTAAGAGGTGAGGAAATCTCTCTGACTTAAGCTTTTCCTTAAATTCTACCTCACTTGAAAGTCACAGTGACACATTTCACCAAGAAAGGCTGCATTCTTCTTCCGGGGGCTGTGCAACTGCTTACTAGGAGGAACTGACAGCATAACTGGATATAAAAAGAGGAAATGGAATGTTTCTTCTGGGTGGCAATTATCTCACTGGCTAGGATTGTAAGCAAGCAGTGGGTGTGAGGAGCAGTGAAAGGAAAAACTACTCTCAGTTCATGAGAAGAAATTACTTTGTGTTAACTGACCTACAAGGCCAGCGTTGGCTTATCCTGAGTGTACAAGAAATAACGTGTGTTACATTATTTGTCAGTCAACACCTGATGACTAAAATTCTGGCCAGCTTTATGAGGTATTTTTAATGTGAAAGTAGAGAAACCAGTTCCTTAAAAGTCTCAGGAGCAGCCTATCAGCGGGTGCTATATAAGAAGACAGTTTTATTGTGTATCTCTTATTCCTGTATATATAAATATCTATATTTGGCTCTTTCACTCAAGTTCACCAACACACGCTTCCCAGGGTGTGTCTGTGCACTGTATCGCAACAGTTTGACTTAAGGTACCATTTTAAAGTAATGAATTGGAAACATTCAGCTATTTCAACCTACCATATATCACTTGGAAACTAATACACCTTGAACTGAATGTGGTGTTCCAAGGTTCAAATGAGTGTTCCAAAGCTGAAAATTCATTGTGGTTTGTCAGCATTAATTTCATTTAACTGGTGAAATTCAGTATGTCCTGATTTTTATCAGTCTTACAAATACATGAACTTCACTTAATTTAGACAGCTGGATTTGTTTTGTGTAATAGTTCAAAGAGAAGATTTATAAGTTTATATCTCTTCACCTTGCCTCCTAGAATAAAAGCATGAATCTAGCTGAAGAGTTCTGCTCATGGTATGTGGTGATAAATGACTGGGTCTGAAATTGTTAGTGAGTTCTTTAATTTGAAATTAGGCAACCTCTGACAGCACTTTCCAGAAAAATCACAACAAAGACAAAGCATACATCTTCTAATGTACCTGACAGACAGTGGAACAGTGTCATATTTTTGCAAGCGTAGCAAAATTACTTATTTTACTCCTCTTTAAGCTCATTATCTTAGTGACTACAAGGAAATTTTTGCTTTTCTAGTTTCATGTAAGACTTTTGCGGAGGTTGCCTTTTCAAAAGCAACCTTCAAATTCCTGCCCCACCCTCATACCGGTTTTAATGGCCACAGAGATTTTCCAGCACATTGATTGACAGCCAGTGAGGATTGATAAAATATATGGCTAAAATTTAGAGAGCTAATTTCCTAAATCTACACCCAACCTACAGGGCTCAGTTCTTGGGGAATTAGGTGGGAAATCAGGTGAGATACCCTCAAAGGGACATTCACCTGAGGATGTTTAGGCTTGAGTGAAGGTATATGAAGTAGAAGGATATTCCTTTTACCTCTTCCGTTATGGACTGTTTCTATTTTTGGGAGGTCCACAACTCTTATTATTGAGCAAGCCTTCACATCCTATTCCTGGGTGGGGCAGTGACCGTTCCCCACTATTTTATGGGTGAGGTAACTGCGAGGTTGTGTAAGGTCGTGTCAGGCAGGGCTGTGAATAGAACCCCTGGAGCTCCACAAAGCAGTGCCAAGTCGCAGTCACTTAGCCACACAGCCTTCCGGGATGAATCTGATGAGTCTATGCTTTTCTGTCAGTATCCAGGCCCAGGGCTGCTGGATCTCACAGCCCTCCCAGGGCCAAGGCTGGACCCTGACAGGCAGTTTGCTGCTGTTGTTGGTGCAAGTTACAGTGCTTGCAGTTCAGTTTGGGCACTTTTCCTGTGCAAGAGCTGATCCACTTACAGGATAGCAACCTACTTATGTTACCAATTTAATTCTTTAATTTAGAAGGAAGAGATCTGAAGACATTGGCCCACACATGTAGGAGAAAAAAAATAGGACCTGACTGTATAATTAAATACTGGATCATAACTCAGTTACTCAAGGAAGCAGAGCTGTGATTGGCATTTCCTAAGTTTCAAGTGCTTGATTTAGCAACCTTAATGTGCTTTCAACACATTTAAATTTTTTATATTCTATTTCTATCTTAGTGAAGATCATAGAGAAACTAATTTTCAAGATTATACTGCAGGTGAATCAGATGTTGTTCGTAAAGGATTTACTGCCTTTAGCTCACAGTTCAGTTAAATGGAATAGCCATATAGGAAAAGATTTGGGTATTACAATTAATAGTGCCAGACATTGTATCGGTCAGACAGCAATATGTGAAGGATTTCTCTCATTTGACTACATGATGGAGCTCTGGGATATTGGAATCTCCAGGAGGCCAGAACATGATTAAATAAATGAAGCTTTCCTGAAATCAAGCTTCCTTCTCAAATGTGCCACTTTGGCATATATCAGCTGCCTCAGGGCTAGTAGTGAGCTTTTTGTACAGTGTTAACAGAGTTCAGCTGCTCTTTGTTACCAATGATAGTTTCCAGCAGCAAGTCAAGCGAGCATGTGAACCTGATGAAACAAACATGAGAGTCACACTATTTCATGCACATGAACTGAATCTTTGGTTAAAAACACATGAGTTTTAATCAGGATACAGGTCTTTAGGGCATTTTTAAATATAGAACTTCAAAATTAGATTTGGGATCTATGGGAAATCAGGAAATGCTACTCATTTAGAAATGATGTTACAGATATATTAACCTAGGTGGCTGTAATGAAATCCCTGATCTGGTTCTTTCACATCACAGGATAGTTCTGTTGAGTTTGCTGGGATGGCCATAATATGCATATGTACATTTTTCCTTCTTTCTTATTTCATTTTGACCAAAATCTTAACTCATTTTCACATGCAGTGAGTTGTTGTCTCTGCTTTTTAAATTTATTTTTATTTTAAACTAAAGAGGTTTTCTACATCCAGCTTGAGTTATAAATCATTTTTCTTTGTGTGTTTCTTTATAGTGACTATAGGGATGAGATGCTGTTTGTAGCTGGTGAAGAATTAGCCTTGATATTTTCAGGGATTTGTGGTACAGAAAAGCCACCAACTCTGCTATAAAAGGGGTCTTTGATTATATCAGTGATTCCTTATAATAATCTGGATATTCATTAAAAACTGATAATTAATTGAGAAAGGGGGAAAAAGAGGTATTTCAGAATTTTGTTTTCTAGTTAAGAGGCAGAGTTGAAAATAACAAACACAGATCAGGAGGTAATTTTGAGAATGTTTTGATCTTCAGAATAGTTTAATTGGCATTTCAGACATTTCTTGTATCTGATTTTCAGAGTCAGTAGATTTTTAAGGCTAGAAGTCAATGTGATTTTGACTGGTATTCTGCGTGTAAGGGCAATAGCAAGTCTTCAGAAAAAAATGCAAGAGTTTATATTTTTCCTCTTGACTTCCTGAAAACATCCTCCAAAATGTCTTAGGGGATGAATGACTGCTTTCATTTGCTTTCCCCTTGTGTGAAATTTTTCATTAGTACCAAGTGCTTTTTATTGTTATTTTTGTGGTTGTTACTTTGACAACAGTGAAATAAAGACTGATCTGGGGCAATAATTTATTTCACTGAAAGCTGTGGGGAAAGCCTTTTGTTGTTCTTTTTGTGAAAAACAAGATTGCAGTTAGTTAGGAGCATTTCTGTTAATTTTTGTAAACTAGATACTTCAGCTGAAATTCTCAAAAGAGCCTAAGAGAATTAGGAACTCAGGATCATTTCAAAACACTGAAGTCTGTAGCATTTCTTGATGATTTTCTGCACATCAGATGATGATTTAAACAAGTCTTAAACTAGTATAACTAAAAAAAACCCTAGCAGCTGTTCAATAGATGCTAAGGCAAGCCCATTATAAAATGTACTATGGTATGTCATAATGGTTAGGATACCAGTACATTCTATTTTTAGTACCATTGACTCAGTCACTTGAGTTCAAAAAATAAGCAGGGAACATCTGTTTATTGAAAGGATTTCCTCTACATTAATTTCTCTCTCTATTCCATCCTTTATAGTACTTCCAAAATTTTTATCTGGTTTATTTTGGAGTATGATCCAATTTATTTTCCAATATTCTGACACTGCATTAATTTTATTTTCTTATTAATAGCTGATGCTGTGAAAATATAATTACTGTCTGATGTTTCTTCAAAAATTTTTAATCATTTGGACTGTTGCTTTTGCTATGTTTTCCTGAATTTTAAAGGTGTTCAAGATCCCTTCATAAAGCTACTGTACCAAAGATTGTACTGCTGGAATTGCCAAAACAAATAGCAGTTTAACTGCCATCCATGACTCTGGTCCAATATCCCTGTCAGAATATTTAACAGCTATTCAGCCAAATACTTGTGTAGCAGCTGTAGCCCTAGTCAGACTGAGTCTTATTCTGTCCTTCCTTTTAGCCTTGCCATATGATTCATCCTTCTTCTTTTAGAATAGTAGTCTATTTATATATTGTACAAGAAAGCAATAGCAAATTAAAGGTAAACACTTGCATATGAGCATGATCTATGCAATTAAAGCAATTTTAAGTATTTTCCAGAATGGACATGCTTGACATATGGTGTGAAGAAAGAAGGGGGACACTCACATGACATGGATATGACTTTTTGATAATGCTAGCAAGATAACTACTCCACGAAAATACAGGAACTTTGTTTTCTGAGGAAGTTCAAGAGCTTTTGCTTTTGTATCACTATATTATTTTTTCTTCTCTGAGCATCTCTTCCCAGAGGCTGCCCAGCTCTAGCTATGTTATTGAGTAAGGCTCTGACCATGTGTTAGCCAGTATGGTTTTTTTTCATAGGATAAGGTAATTTATTTTACTTTTCCCCCCCAACCTCCTTGCTGTATAACCACAGAGGACAGGAGAAAGAGATATCAAATACTTGAAAAATAATTTAGATGGTAGTCTGTACTCTTTTAGAATCCTGCTTTGATATGAGGTCCTCTTGATCTTGTTGGGTTTTTGTTGCTGTGTTCAAGTCTACAAGTACGCTGCAGGTTGCAAGATCTGAACCGTGTGTTGGTGATTTTCTCCTGTAAGAGCCATCCTTATTTAATTTTGACACATTACAAATAACTGTAAGCTAATAGCAACGCTCTCCTCACCTCCCATAACCTGTAGTAAGATGAATAAACAGTCATCATAATCCAATGCAAAACTGAGAGTGTGAAAGTCACTGAGAAAGAAATATTGCACTGGCGCTACCAAGTGTGATTTATATTTCTGATCTCGGTCCAGGTACTAGTGGGCAGGTGTCCACATCACAACCCTGACATAACTGGCACAATCTGTCCCACCTTTTCTGGAAGCCTGTACTAAAAATAAACAAAAAAAAATCCCAAACAAATAAATGAAAACATAGCTTGGTTTGTTGTTATGATTGAACTAACTCTAGCCCATAAGGATTGTAATTGACAGGTTAAAGTCCTTTAAGACAGTCCTTTACTTAGCAGTGTAATGGAGAGAGCTCAGGAAAAAAAAACAGTTTAGATTTATTTGTTTTATTAAATTATCACATGTTCTACTGGACTAATGGCTTTGTTTCTTAATCTCTGCAATGAAAAAAGACTTTCTGTATTTCAGAATGTAAACTTTTCTTATTACCAACCCACTAGTATCTTCAAAGATTCTACTGAGGCATCTCAAGTGTAAAAGATAAGATGTGGAGGTGTTTTCAGGATCCTGATATTACTGTCCTTATATGCAAGATAGAACTTCATCAAACAGATTACTTGAAATGCCCTCTTTGGTAGACAATGACTTTTAATATCGTGTTTACCTTTTAGATGATGCTTCCCCTGAAAACTTCTCTTTGGCATTTCCAGAACTAGATCAGCAGCTGCAGGTAAACTTTTCTTATGACGGTTCTACTTCACATACACTGTATTTGTTGTTATAAAAAGCCTCTGGTTGTTGCACTCTGGTGGAAGTTTTTAGTGGTGTTTTTCTAGCCTATTAGCATTCAATAAGATCGTATATATCCATAGAAGAAAACATTGTCTTTTCAAGATCTACAGAAAATTTTTAGTCCAACTGCAAGGAAATTACTATTCTTAAACTCTTGCCTGCTTTTAAGATTTTCTGATCAATTCCTGCAGTGCTGCTGCACTGCAATGAAGAGAGTTCTTGTTCAATTGATGGGAGAAGGAATGAGGCCAGCATTATACATTCTAATGCCTTCAGGCTGTGGTATGACTGATATAATCAGTTTTCTCAGAAGCATTCCAAGAGAATCCTTTGGTGACCAGTCTGATTTGTCAGCATAGGATGATAGGCCCCCAGTATACTGGACAATGAGCAGTTGATGGTAACTCCATGGTTCACCAGGCACAAAGCCATTTCTGCACCCAGGGATTATTTCCCTTTCTTCTATGGTGGTTCTGGAGTGTTTGCTGGCTTTTGTAGACTGCTTCAGATCATGTTTTCCCAGGACCATTTAGTCTTCCTCTGGTATTCCACTATGAAGGCAGTTGTTTCCTGACTGTAAATTGAGAAAGGCATTAGTAAGGCCACTCGTTGTCCATTAATGTCATCTTTCCTATACTCATCAACTCGTGAGACAGCATGGGAGGGCTGCTGGCTTCAAGGGCTGATGCTTCTGTCCTGCTGCTCTCATCAAAAGGATGACTGAGAAAGGAATGGAGGATGACAGAGACTCTTCCTGCTCTTTCCCTCTCATCCTGAGGATATGAGCAGGTCCTTTAGGCTTAAGTAGGAATTAATAATAGCTTAAGATTTGGGACAAAAGGAACTGGGTAGTATGCTAACCTCTTCCACTAAACTATTCCACTAACATTCCAGTGCAGCAAACGTGATTGGTATTTTTTTCCTTAGAAGAATTCTATTTGAGAAAAGCAATTATGCTTCATGGCTGAAGCACTGAATTGAAAGTAAAGGACCTACATTTTGTTTCCAACTCTCTCAGTGACACATTGCCTAATCCTGGAGTTGCTTCATCCCTCTGTTCTTCTCTGAAATTGAGTTAATAATTTTTACCTTTTTTGTTGAAGAACATTAAGGCCAGTGAGTGAGGATTGCTCTAAAAGAGCAAAGTATGATTATTATTTCTGCTGTTAATACAAAAATACAAAATTACTAGCATTACATGTAAGTACTCTGCAGGAAAAGCAATGATTTTTTTATTAGGACTTTTATGACTTTTACATTTCTGGAACCTCTAATATGATCTAAATATGGAATTTCATGGTAGGCTGAAAATGCTCCTCTGGAAGCATTCAAGTGTGCTGGATAGATAATAGCCTTTCAGTAGAAGTTTTTAAGCACACACTAGCACAGTCCCGTTAAAAGTACCCAATTGGTCTGTTAAGTACTTGACATTTGTTTCACTAAAACCTTCCTTTATTTTCATGATACTCAGTATGATAACAAATTCAAATAAACAATTAAAGGCTTTGATTCATGTAATGTTCTTTTTATTGTTCTTCATAAACTCTCTTGATAATATCAAGGTAGCTGAAAGGATGACTTATGAGAACTACCTGTCTTACTCAACTGCTTAGAAGTATAAAATTTGTGGTAGCACTTAATCCTTTAGCTTTTCAAGCTTATGTGCATATTTGTATTTTGATGCCTTTATGTTTATCCAAGGGTAGTGAAGTCAATGCAGGGTTCTGAGCTGATGCAGAGGTAACATTGCGTTCAAATTTAGCAATAAAACTTAAATTTCCTTGCTTTTGTCAATCCGGATCACAGCTTCATGTGATAACTATTTAATGTAATTACAATATTTTTAATCTTCTTTAAATTTCAAACAAATGATAACAAATGATAACAGAGTTATCATTTACCTTGTTACATTTCTTATTAATCGTGTTCTTTTCAGTTGCTACAATCCAAACTGCTGCAGGTTTGTCAGAACTCTATGACATGTGCTTGCAATTCGTGCCAGCTTTGAAACAGGTATTTTCCTGTATTACAGAAACAAATAAAATGGGCTTCACCAGGACCTGCAGAAGCAGTGAATGGTGGTGTCCCTTGTCATTCCATCCATGCTTTTTTTCTGTCCCAAAATGTGTTAATATAAAGCACACACATGAAGGGTTGTGTAAATGAAGCTTTTAATCAACTGTGGCAATAGCAGCTTGAAATGCTTGAATTTGTAAGAATGCTGGTAAATATGCTCATAGTAAAAATATTGTATCTTAGAGCTACAAGATTTTCATCAGTGTGCCATAAATACCGTCAAAAACATTCGAATTTTATTTAAAGAAGCAAACTATAAATGCAGGCTATGTGGCTGTATAGTAATAGGCACCTTAAAAAAAAAAAAGTAATAACTTTACAGATTTCAAGCATACAAAGGAAAATTTTGAAACTTGTTTTTAAAATAAACCAACAAAAAGCCTAAATTAGCTGATCTTTAAGCTGGATTTTGAAAGCAGCTTGAAAGCTATGTAAGTTCAGCGAGTCGCTTGGAAAACCAGAGCCTTAGAATTCTATGCATGCAGGCAGCAGACCACAGCCTGAGTACCAAGCAATTTGCACCTCTGTTTTAGGCTTTGAGCCCTCGTCCTCCTATGTTAGGCCTTGGCAGACAACTTGGCTATTTGAGCAGAATTACCTAGTGGTCCCACTTTTCCTCCCACAATCCTTCCATACCCATTCCCTGGGCAGCAGTATCAGATGGCAGGGCAAAGTTCAGTGCAGGCTCCCCTTGGCAGGGTAACAAGCCCTGTCCAAGCACCCAGCTCTACAGAGGTGGAGGTGGGATTGCCTGGAGATAAGGTCTTTCTAGGAGACATAGCAAAAAAAGCTAATGCCCTACAAGGACTCTTACTAAAGGACAGTCCTAGTTGCAGCTTCTTTCTGAAGAATAAAAATGATCAGTCTGCGTGTTCTGATGTACTAGCTAGCTTCAGACTAACATGTTTGTTTTCAAATTACTTTTTTGAATGTTACATTTCTCTACATATTCCAAGAAGCAATTTGTAAGAAAATAACTCAACTACTCTAAATCAAAATTGGTAAGTGGCCAACCAGACATGAAAGCCCTGAATATGAGAACAGATCAGTTTAAGCTGTATTTGCAGCTTTATTATTAAAAAAACACACCCACACACACACAACTAAAATAACTTCCTCCTAAATTATCAGTGAAACAAAACTCATATTAATAAACTTCTTGCTTTCAGTTCCTTTATTTTGCAGTATTGGAAATGATTCTCTTCCCACTGAAGATCAATACCTGCTTATTTGATTGGTGTTTTTCCCCCCTCTCATGTGTGCACCATGTGGTGGTAGTGCAGCAATGGTAGGCTGGTTACACCTGTCACTCTGTCACTGTGAAACTTTAACCTTTGCTTTGTGTAAAAGCTGGATGGGTCCTTGGAAGGCACTTCCTTGATTAGCTGCATAGTGACCCCTCTGACAGACACTTTACTACGGGTTATCTGCTGTATTTAGAAACATACATCAGCATCCAAGGCCTCGTTGATCAGGTCACTGAATGGAGAGGAGGGTGTCTGGTGTTAAGTACCTGCATTGCTATGCCCTGTGCACTGCCTGCCCCGTTCCAGCACTTCCTGTGACTTGCTCAGTTCATCTCTCTTTATTCCAGCTGAGAGCTTGATCCTGAAGAGGGAAGAACATAAGTCACATTTGGATACACAGGGTGTTATATAATTCTTTATCTTTCAAAATCAGGTTGGATGGGGCTCTGAGCAACCTGGTCTAGTGAAAGGTGTCCTTTGGAGGGGGTTGGAACGAGGAGATCTCAAAAGTTCTTTCCTACATGAAACAATTCAATGGTTCTGTGATGTCTTCTCATGTAATAGGGAGCTTGGGAGACACTTGTCATATTTTGTTTTGCAAATCTATGTCGTTAGATGACTATAAAATTTCTGCAACAGAGAAAAAGCTCCAACCATTTACAACATCAGTTTCTTAAGTCAAAGAATAGCTTTTCTTCCTTTAGTAGAAAATGCTCATATAAAAGAAGTAATGAAAATGTTATGAAAGGGGCAGTGTGTTGTGTGTGATATAAGCATTTAGCAGAAACCTTGTTTACTCTGCAACTTCAATTGCTTCTCCTGAATGCCAGGATTCTTGTTAGACACATAAATTTATATTAGAACGTTTAAAAGCATGTTTTTAAAGAGGATGCTGTAATATTTTTTACTATGTATTGATTTCCATGAGAATTCCTGTGTTGTTCTATAATTAGATTTGATTGCCTATGAACTTGACAAGTCTCCCGTAATGCTGCTGTGATAACTTTGGTCTTTGATTATGTAAGACCATTTTATGCATGTATGCATGTTCACCAAGTCAGAGCATCATACTAAGGTTAGAAAAGAATGGAAAATCTCACAGGAAGGAGAGAAAAATTCACAATTGCTCTCATCCAGTTGACCTGAATTGTTTGGAGGTAAGAGAACTGTTTACTTTCATAGTAAAACTAGACTAGACTAGATGTACCCTAAGATGGAACTAATGGAAGAGTTCCAGTTGCACAACAAAAAGTAGCTACAATGTGCTGGTTTTGCTTGGCAGAAACTGTTTTTTTTCTGTCATAGAAGAGTGTGCGAGGCCATATAATGAACATAGGCCACATTCAAAATATTGGCAGTGGATTTTCCACTTTTCCAGAAGAGTTGAGCTGAAAGTTGCCAAATTTACAAAAAGCAAGACACCACTCTTTAACTAGATCAGTGCTGAAGACTTCTAGACAAGTTCACATGAGCTGGAAAAACTGCCTGATACAATTTTTCTTCAAACTTCAACTTTTTCAGGAGAAAGTTTTAATTTTTTTTCATGGTTAAACAAACACATAAATGCAAATAAATTATGGTGAATTAAAAAATCAACTGTTTTAAAGTTTTTGAACAGTTGAGTGGCACTATCAACTATACCGCTTTTGTGGATATGGAATGCTGATTTTTGTATGGCAAGGCAAAAGAACTTGTCATGCGAATGAAGCAAAAAAAACCCCAAACCTGAAAACTTTCATTCTGTGTCACCCCAGCAAAGATTTTATTTAGAAGACCTCCTTCAACCTGCCTTAAAAAGCGGGCAGGCCACCCAGATGATTAAAGGAATGGAGCACCTCTCTTACAAGGAAAGCAGGTCCCTTCCAACCCAAACCATTCTGTGATTTTCTGTTTCTTTGTGAACTGCTTTGGCATGTCATCTTCCAACATCTTTCATATCTGGATTCTGATCAAAAGTCTAAATAAACAGTACATGTATCTTGTGAAGATCTACATATATATATGCAGTTACAGAGTGGTCTGTAAAAGGATCTCTTAGTGTCTACTTGCTGAATTCTGAAGAACATTTGTCAATGTTACAGTGAGTTACTCAACAAAATGCAAGGAAAAATCAGGCCTTGTTGAAAATCAGGTGTAATAGGATAGACCACCAGTATAACTTATAGCTGTAGCTTTTGTACTAGCTTTGTGAACAAAATCAGAGATGCTGCATGTGCTTATTTTACCAGCACAGGAAAATGAGTGTGGATGACACTGAAGCCTGAAATAAACAGGATTAAAAGTAGCAACTGTTGCCATTAAATGTAACTTACTTCGGCAGGGATTTTTTTTGCTTGTCTAGCAGGTATGCTTTTTTTTATATTAATTTTGGACAGGCAAGGTACTTCATGAAGTAGCAAGCTCAGGCTGTCATAAGAGGAAGTTAAAGTATGGCTGTTTGCTTCTGAGTGAGAAAAAAAACATACTGCAAATTGGACTTTATTAAAGGCCTTCTGAAATTAGCCACCACAGTAAACTAGCAATCTCTTATCATCAAAATGTTATACAGACTTATGGAATGCCGTTGGGCATTCTGTACTGCAGTATCTGCAGTACTTCCCATTGTCTGGCCACAGACAGTTTAAAAAGTCCTTCCAGGTGGAATGGAGATTTGTATCTCTCCTTTTCCCATGTTATTGCAGTAGAAGGTGTTTGCTAAATAAGCTTGTTTCATATCCTACTGACCAGAAGTTACTCATGGATGCTGTAGATAATATCTCTGGAGCTTTTCTTACAAGTTTTCAAATTACAGAGGAGCAAACCAAATTCTCCAATTCTGGCTGCCCCATCCCTGGAAATGTTAAGGCCAGGTTGGATGGGGCTTGAAGCAACCTGGTCTAGTGGGAGGTACTCCTGCCCATGACAAAGGGGCTAGAACTAGATGGTCTTGAAGGTCGTTTCCAACCCAAACACTCTATGATATGATCCAATGATATTCTATCTGGTCATTTGAAAACATATTCACATTTATGTTTTAAAGAAAACTACACTAATAATTTTAAAGATTCTTGATATAGTGCTTACTGCCATCAGACAAATTGAAAATAATTTTATGAACAGAAATTAGTAAACTAATTGTATAATTTGTTTTAAGTTTCATTTAAGTGTTAAAATATCAGTGTAAGAAAAAATGTCACTGAAGAGGAAACAATAATAGGAACAGGTTTAAAAGTCAGCAACTGGTTCTAAGTGAGATTTAGACACCAAGTTTCAGCATGACTAGATAATTTTTAGCTCTCTATATATATCTTTTGAGTGGGAAGCTGGAATATAGAAACTGAACACTGTTTTAATTTTTAAACTGGTTTAAACCAGCTAGATTAGTGGAAACTAAATTGGAAGCAAATTCAAGGTGGTTTTTGCTTTGTTTTGTTGTGTTTTTCTTTTGAAGTATCACTGTTTGGGGACTTTCCCCTTGGTACTGCTCAAAATTGTTTTATTGTGACACACTTGTTGGTGGCTGATATCTGGTAGACAGCAGAGATGCTGCTTTGGCTCATCCACGCATTCTTGGATTAGAACACTGAGACTTCTATATTCAGTCTTGCTAAATTTATGCTTATTATTTGGGTGGCCATATGAATGGTGCTCTTGCTCATCCACATTGAAATGCAATTAAAAGCCCTTTACTAGGGATTAGATTCATCAGGTATTGGGCTGTCCTTTCCCTGGGTTCCCAAAATCTCCAAGATCAGGGAGAACAAAACAACGTGCTATGAAACAGTTCTGGTGCAGCAGTTTTACATTTAGAACATGGAATATGAGTGTCTGTGTTAAAATTTTAGTGAGGAGTCATACCAACTACAAGTACTTGCAAGCTCCATACATTACTTACACCTGTGCTTTGGGTTAGGTCTGAAGCCAGCTTACCCTGTCTCCTGAACAAAAATGCTTTTAATCTTTGTCTCTGAATATGTTTGGTAAAATTTAAATTTCCAGTTTAGATAAAACAAAGGATCACAAGATCATATATAGGAAAAGTCTGAATAGTTGTGCTTTTCTTTTCCTGATAATATCATTAAGGGAATGTTATCCTACACAGAAGAATCAAGGTAGGACAGCAAAAAATGCAAAATAATCTACTAATATTGTGAAATACAATTGGATGTTATTTAACTGAGCAGTAAAGGAACTATTTTAAGTGTTTCCTTTTACTTCAAACAGATGGCTCAAGCAGGCTATTTGGAGTTAATTTACAGTCAATAGATTCACAGTTAATAACTTAAACTTCCTGAAAGTGCTATAACCAAAATGTGACAGTTAAACCTGAAGTCTGAATTAAGAGGCATTCTTTTTTAAGGACTAAAAGCACCTACATTTAACCAAAATGTATTTTCAAGAATTTTGATGAAATTCACATAAGGAGTCCTAGAACACCTTGCTTTTATTTGCCATATTTATTATATTCAGTGTGCGTTGAAAAAAGTTGATCTTGCTGCAATGATGTCAGTTCCTGGCAGTGTAAATATGGATGTGATAGGTCTGACCAAAGCATCAGCTCTAGTATTTACATACCACTCTAGCTGAAAAAAAGGGAGGTAAGGGAGAAATCCTTCTTTGAAAAATCTTCAGGGATATTTTGCAAAGCTGACAAGGAGAGTTCTGAAAATTCTCACAATGTTTGAAGTTTTACACATATTCAGGGAACTGTTTTGGTTTTTTCCTTCCATGAAAGGCCATCACTAGAAATAGTTGGCCATACACTGCAGTTAAGGGAAAAAATTCTTCAGGTATTCTCACAGGAATTTAGATAAATATTGTATCTTTTAAAATATGTGTGGAGTTTTACATAATATTTCATTCAAAAAACAGTGGGGTTTTTTTCTTCTTCTTTTTTTTTTCTTAAAGCCTCTGCCTCCTTGTCATGATTCTAAGGAATCTATGCAGGTGTATAAACAGCACTGCAAAATAGCAGAAGAGTACCATGAGGTCAAGAAAGAAATTGCTCTGCTGGAAGAGAGAAAGTGAGTAACCTTCTCAAAGGATTTACTGTCATATATTCTCTTTGTGAAACCCTGTTTGAAACATGAAGGTTTAACATTGTATTTTCGGACCTTATACCCATATACACTTATATATGTATATATTTATTTATACATATATTATAACTGTGGTCTTCTAGGATCTGGAGGAAGCCTACAAGAAAGATGGAGAGAGACTATTTATAAGGGCCTGGATTGACAGGACAAGGGGAATGGCTTCAAAGTGACAGAGGGCAGGGATAGATGGGATGTTGGGAAGAAATTCTTCCCTGTGAGGGTGGTGAGGCCCTGGCACAGGTTGCCCAGAGAATCTGTGACTGTGCCAACCCTGGAAATGTTCAAAGCCAGGTTGGACAGGGCTTGGAGCAACCTGGTCTGGTGGAAGGTGTCCCCTGACTGTGGCACAGAGTTGGAACTGGTTTGTCTTTGGGGTCCCTTCTAACCCAAACCATTCTATGATCCTGTGATTTCAAGCCTCTGCCTGATGGTCACAGTAGAGCACAAGTCAGTCATTGCTCTATAGGATCAACTGAGGCCATTTAACTGTCATAGTTTTGGGCCCTCAGCTTTGTGGATGTCCCTTAAAACCTTCACTGACAGCCTCCAGGTCATATAAAAATCCAGTTCAGCTGGTGCAGATTCCTTTTCAATTTTAGTTTTTTCAATAAACATTGCAAAGAACAAAATGGATCCTCTTTTAGGCTTAGAATACCTGACAATATTAGTAAACATATTTCTGTGAGGTGCTTTGTTTTTGTGTCCACTGGTTCAATATACATTGGCATTTCAGGTGTTCATACCCAAAGTGAATAAGCTGGAGACTTTTTTCCTTGTCTGTGGCCTGTGCTCATTGCCCTGTCATCTTTTGCTTGACTATTAAATGGCAAAGTGTGCTCTGTGGCTGTCAATCCCTTTCCACAAGAAACCTGAAAAAAGAATTCAGAGAGAGGAAAGAAGGTGAGTGGTGAAATCTCTGCCCAGCTGACCTTGCAGTTCAGCCAAGTTTGCAACCCTGGGAATCTTCAGCTGCAGAAGCAAGATGATGGGAGGGAAACTGTTGAAATCCTATAGTCTTACAAGACAACCAAACAACTCCCTGAAATCCAAACTGTGCAGGGTAAGAAAGTGAGATGTCTTTATCTATGTTCATGGCTATAGGCACAATATAGTTACTTTTTGCCTAAAGTGTCAAAGCTAGCTGAAGTTTCCCACTCCAAATCCCCTTTTACTGGAGGATCTGTGTGGCACTCAGATACTGACAGACTGGAACAAAAGCTTAAAAAGAAATGTCCAAAGTCATGGGAAAATGCTTTTTGCATTTGATTCATATTTGCAGCATTTGCATTTGATTTACCATTAATTGAACCTGGCCAATCAAAAGCAATTGGTATTTTTAAAAAGATTGGAAGATAAGTAGTTTTTTTTAAATTTGCAATGATTTTTCAAATTTGGTTGTCTGATATAAGCTGCTTACATATGTATTTAGCAATCAATTCAGTGGAAACCAAGTGTCTTTGTCTACTCTGAAAATCCAAATGCAATATAAAATATTAAATGCTTAAGTGCTTGACTTTAGTTGTATTAACACAATAGGTAGCCTCCAATCATTTTGGTTTTAGAGTCTACTAATATAAATTATAAATTATAAAATATAAATATAAATTATTATTTTTATTGCTGTTGTTGTTGTTATTGGCACAACCCTGGATCAGTTATGCCTATTTATGGAGAATGCTTGGAGCCCATGAAAATGAGACATTCATGTATATTTTTGCACTTTCTGGAAGAAAAAGAAGTTGCTGCTTGAATGCAATTTTTTTTTATCTATAAGTCTGTGGTACTAGCTAAATTAGAAATTATTTGCTTCTTGAGAACAGCAGGTACATGCACAAAATTGTTTACCTGAACTCACAACTATCCTAATCAACCTCTGAGTCCAGAGGTCAGACTCTCAGTGGGGCTTATCCTGGATGAATTAAAGGGCTTCAGGCTGGCATTTTCCTTCATTCCACCAGTGGATGTCAACATGGAACAATGCCAGGAAGCTTCCACCACTGCTGCCTTTGCTGAACCTGTTCTGGGAATTCCATGCCTCAGTAAACATATGTTATGAGTGGCTGTATTAGCAACAAATGGAATTATATTATTGAGATTCGTATGTACTTTCTAATTACATATTTGCAGCCTTTTGTTCACATGCTGAGTAGCTGTGAAATGCCTAAACATGACAAATATCAGGGCAGCACCTTTCACACCTCCCATGTGTCTTAATTTGAAAAAGTGATCCTACAGCACTGGGATCAAAGATGTTTAATTTCCTACAAGCTGGTGCACTGTGGTTGCCTGATTTTGAGGTTTAACAAGCTGCAAATACCAACTGAAGATATTTTTTCTCCAGATCTGGACTGTTTATAACTCTTTCCTCCAGGTAGATTATCCATTTTGTAGTCTTTTGGAGCAGGTCTCATGAAACTGCCTTCCCTCATTGCATATCTTTCCTTTCTGTAGCAGTCTCTTTTTATTAAATTCTCCAGAAACTAATTGGGATCTCTTTACCACATGAAGTTTGGTTGAAATTGAAAGGTGGATTAGAAAGTTACTAGGATTCATGTAACTTTATAGACATGTAAGCAAACAAACCTGAACATGATAGCCTTGATTTTTATCTAAAACTAGATAGAAAGGGAGAATAAAAGTGGAGGCAAAGGAGTAAGCGAGAAGTAAAAGAGAGTTTTGCTCTCGTGTTCACTGATTTATATGTAAAAACATTCTCAGCACTTACAGTAAAAGAGTTAAAAATAATTTAGGGGCTAGCATATACTGAATAAAGAGTGGATTATAAGACTGGGATGGCATGCATGTTTTGCATTGAGTGTGTACATATGTGTGTATACATATACATGTGTATATACTTGTATATGTATATACTTTCATGTGCATCTTATAATTGTGGCCTTTCAGTACCTGAAAGGACCCTGCAAGAAAGATGGAGACTATTTACAACGGCGTGTAGAGATAGGACAAGGCAGAATGGTTTTAAACTGATAAGAGAGTAGGTTTAGTTTGGATATTAGGAAGAAATTTTTCCCTGTGAGGATGTTAGGGCACTGGAAATGGTTGCCCAGACAGCCCTGGCTGTCCCATCACTGGAAGTATTGAGTATGCCATTTTCAAAAGGGAAGAATGCTTTGACTTGTCTAAAAAGTCTGATGAGATGCACAAGCTTTTAGCCTCAAAACCAATTACAATCAAATTGAAAACATGGAGTTTGCAGTTTTCTAAAATTTGCCCCTGCTGTGGGTGTCTTCTTATAAATTCGAATTTGCATGCATGGAAACAAAGATTCCCAATTGTCTACTACATCTGCTATCTATTGTCTATTTCTCTTAAATATTATTTTGATAAAATGGATAATGATCAAGTTGCATCCCTTGTAATGGGAAAAAACAACTTTTATAGTGGTTTTTAGTGTACATTTTTACCAAAGGCAATCACAAATGCTGTTGGATGATACCCTTGCCAGTGCTCCCAACTTCTCTCCACGGTCTCACCTGGCAGTTTCTGCAGCTGTGATGCCTGCTGATAGTACACATAGAATGCTGAAGGCTATGACTGGCAGGAAAAAAACAGAAAATTGATTGAGCAAATATTTTTTATTTGTTGACTAGGAGGAAGAGATATTGTTAATCTGACATGAATATCTCTACAGGTATTAGGACTTTTTAGCAAAAAAAAAAAAAGGAATAGAGTTAATTCTACTTTAAACAATTTTTTGTTCCAACCTCCAAAGTACAATGTAACCTTTCATACATAAAATAATATATGCAGGTATATTTTTATATTATTTTACAAGAAATAGAAAGTTATAAAACATTTTTTTAACAATAGTGAAAAACATTGATTCTTTTACAGCTTTTACTTCTGCTTAGCTTGACATGTAATGTGAGCATCGAGTATGGCCAAAGTAAAAAGTCAGCAAAGCTAAATGACAGGAATTGCTTTCCATCAAGACAAGAACAAAGTTTACTTACTTTTTCTCTTTTGTGCAATATAGATGGCAAGAGAATATACTAGGCTAGCAGTGGGAGAGAAGATGGCAAACATTTCACAGGAAAATGGGAAATGTGAGAGAGAAAAAGAGGTTGCAGTTTCAAAAAAGGGAGAATCAAAGAACAAAGCAAGTGAGGATGGGGAAAGGAGTTACTCAAGAGCAAAAAAGGAAGCAAGAATTTGAAAGAAGATTGGATAGATTATTTTGCTCATTTAATCATAGCTTTGTTTGCTGTCTTCACTCAAACTCTTCACGTTTATGCCAGCAGTATGTAGTACAAGGGGAAAAACCACTCTGGAATGGGAGACATGATTGAAAATAAAGAAAAAGGGTGTGGAAGCGAGACCACACCACATTTAGGGCACAGAATGTAATTTAATTTATGTTCCAGAAACACACACGTATTTCCATAGCAGATGGTTTTGGGTATCTAACTTTGGGTGAAAGGGATGAGATGGCTGGTTATTTTGAGCACTTGTTATATTGCTATTACTAGATAATGACCCTGGATTATGTAGTTAAATATTAGAGTTGCCATGGTTGCTAGCTGTATCTTATATTCTTAGCACTGGATGGTTATCTCTTTTTCCTCCCCCAGACAATTCTAATATAACTCTACAGAAAATATAATTTGATCACCATCTTGTTTAGGATCACTCGTTTTCTTGGCCATGGATATGATTTCTTTTCCTTCTTTTACACATTAGAGTAGACATAGAATTGTTAAGATTGGAAAAGACCTTTAGGATTATCATGTCCAACCACCAACCCAGCACTACCTCCCTGTTCACCATTAAACTGTGTCCTCAAATGCCACCTCCACATGTTTTTTAACACCTCCAGGGGTGGTGACTCAACCATTTCCCTGGGCAGCCCATTCTAGTGCTTGACAAACCTTTCAGTTAAAAAGTTTTTCCTGATATCTAATCTGAACTTCCCCTGGCACAACTGTAGTCCATTTCCTCTCACCTTGTCCCTTGTTCCCTGGGCACAGAGCCCAACCCCCACCGGGCTTTACCCTCCTCAACAAGTTGTGGAGAGTGACAATGTCCCCCTGAGCATCCTTTTCTCCAGGCTGAGCCAGCTCAGCTCCTGCAGCTGCTGNGCAGCCCATTCTAGTGCTTGACAAACCTTTCAGTTAAAAAGTTTTTCCTGATATCTAATCTGAACTTCCCCTGGCACAACTGTAGTCCATTTCCTCTCACCTTGTCCCTTGTTCCCTGGGCACAGAGCCCAACCCCCACCTGGCTTTACCCTCCTCAACAAGTTGTGGAGAGTGAAAATGTCCCCCTGAGCATCCTTTTCTCCAGGCTGAGCCAGCTCAGCTCCTGCAGCTGCTGTGGTGCTCCAGACCCTTCCCCAGCTCCATTCCCTTCTCTAGACACACTCCAGCCCCTTAATGTCTCTCTGGTAGTGAGGCCCAGAACTGAACTCAGGACTTGAGATGTGGCCTCAGCAGTGCCCAGCAGGGGAGCAGTCACTGCCCTGGTCCTGCTGGACACGCTATTGATGATAAAATCCAGGATTCCAGGGACCCTCTTAGCAAATGACATGCAATGGAGATGTCTGCTTAATTTTGTGGGAGCCCTTTCATATGTTTTAGCTTGCTCTCATGACTACAGGACTGTTTCTACACTTTTTAGTCCAGAAGATTTCTCCAGGTACACTGTTTCCTGAGTGTCTTTCCGAACACTGTGAAGACAAGTAGTTTTCAGACTTCCAGATACTTCAGGAAAAGATTGGTGTAAATCTTAAAGTCAGTGTTTTAGCTCATTAATTTTCCCATTCTAGACCTGTTTTTTCATCATCTCTCATGTATGCAAAATATATGTTACTTGCCAAATAGTAGAAATTAAATTACAGCTTTTCTAATGCAAAGAGAGACCTCCTTTTCTAGAGGAAGTGTCCTTGCCTTTGGAAGGTCCGTTCCAACTTGAACTATTCTGTCATCCTATGACCTTTTATATGTTGGCATCTGAGACACATTTTCATTTACATTAAAGCAGACTTTAATGTCTTTAATCATGTTGTTTTTAAATTAACTAGTAGACTTTGAACATGCAAGGACAGTCTCCTCAGATAGCAGTTACCTTACAGGGTCTCATAATTCCCCCTGATGGGAAAGCCATGCCAAATGTGGGAAGAGAAAATGATCTTATGGCCACCAGTACGTAGCAGTTGTTGGAGAAGATACTGAACTGCCACAGATGCATGATCCTGAATACCTTGTTCACTGCGGGGGGAAGACAAATCTGATCCTTTGTATTCTGGAAACTGTTTTCCTTATGTCTAGTCCATCTCTAAATACATTTATGTCCAGACAGATTTATCTGCTTAGTCTGACACTTTTCTTTGTATTTATTCCTTGTGAATATGAGTGTTGAGGAGCTCTGTTCTCTGCATGTTTAGTCATTAAGGCCAGCACAAGAGAAATAATTTCCCTAGGACTATGCTGTATTTTTCTCCTGCTTATGGTTTATTGGTTTATGATGCAAATCACTAATGTTGCCTCCCAAATCCCTCCCCAAAAAAGAACACTTCAAGTGCATGTTTCAGATTGTCTCGAAGTTTTGAGTACCTCAGCACTAGTTTAGAAAATACCTTATCAATACTGTTAATATTTAAACTTGGGGTAACCATTAACAGAAACACAGATTACACAGTGATATATCTATTTATTAAGCATCCACAACAAAGTCTAGATGGTGCAAGAGCTTAGTATGGTGTTCTTTAACCTCTGAAAGATAAGTTCAAATCTTGAATTAGATCAGATGTAAATGTTAGTTACTGTCCTCATCCTTTTGTGAGCTCCGTAAACTACACCATTCATAACATTTAGCAATTCCCTCGTTCTCTAATTTTAGATCTGTGGCAGGCTGACAGTATTAGCCTGAAACGTCACCCTATCCCATAAACAGGTGTTGATCCTGATGGGAAGGGACTAAGTAGGTTCTGCTGACTCAGAAGTGGGCAATTTTACTACCTCAGTGCAAGGAAATTGCTTTCTGTGAGGGAGGTCCAAGAGTGTGGACTAAAACAATGAGTATATTTTGATTTTAATGCATTTACAGTTTGTTTGATAGCAAAGCTAAATCCTGGGGAGGAGGGAGGAAAGTTATCTGTGCTGCTTGAATATTACTGGAGAGTGGCATGAAAGCCATGCCTGCAGAATGTCATCAAATCAGGACTGACCTTCAATACTAGAGCTGTCTGAGTTCGCACGTTGTCTGTCTGTGCCTCTTCTGGCTCAAGTCCAGGATAGTCAGTATCATTCCTTTTCAAGTATTGAAAGTTCCCACAGAAAAGGTTTACCTGCTTTTAAGATGTTGATTACCTAGTAGTGAGTTCACTGCATCTCCCTTTTAAGAAGCTCATGAGTGTAAGAAAAGTAAGAAAGAATGATTCTGAATTCGTTTGTTTGGACACTTCTGATTTAACAGTCTTTAATTTGAAAGAACTTAATTTAGCCCTTCAGTCCAACATTGCACCAGAGAATAATTGCAAAGAAATATTGCAGAAGTTCTCGTTCAGTCTCCAGAGATAAAAGTCTTCCACAGAAAGTCCAGGGAGACTAAAAAAAAAACCAAAAACCAAGCATCTGGAGTTTTAAAACCTCATTGTCTCTGAATGTATTCCTCATGGGAAATCACTCCTCCATAGCCCCTGGCCCATGAATAGGAGCTGTCTAGCAAGATTGTCTTGACTTCTTTGAAAACTGCTTGATCTAGAATGGCCCAACCCCAGAGAAATGAACCTGTTAGTGGCTTGCTATGTTTAAAACTTGTACAGCTATATTGTGTTAAATGTGAACAGAATTCTACTGAGCATCATACCCTCTTGATATTCCCCCTCAACGGCCTGATTGAATGCACCTGTGACCTGGTGAAAGGAAAAAGAGGAGGCTTTGCTGCAGCATAGCTGCTCTGCATTACCTCAGCAGTATAAAACAATCATATAGGAAGATGCCTATATGGTGCCTCTTTGGCTGATTTTAAAATTCTGTAACAGCTGCTAACTCTTCTCTCTCTCTCTTTTTAAATTTTATTTTTTACCTATGGGAAGCACAGCTGGTAGAAATGGCTGTACCAAGGCTGTTCTTCTAACTTGTGACTCCTTGAACTGCAGTAACTGTGACTGTAAACAGTCAGCTAAACCATGGGCAAACTCTGCTATCACTGAAAGCTGAAATAAAGTCAGAGGAAGGTTAAATTGGTCCTAAAAGAAGGCCACACAGAAGTGTTTTTCAAAAGCCAGATTTACAGTTTTGCTGCTCTAAGTGGTAGCTTTTCAGCTACAAGTAATATAAGTGATCAGCAAACACAGAAATGTTATCTTTTCATGAATACTCTGACCTGTGGGAATAGAATTCCCAATCTGTCAGAATTTCCTGTCTGAAAGCACTGGTCTAGCCTGACAAGTGTCTCCTTTAAGGACTGCAGTGAAATCTATCCACTATGAAAGCATTAACAACTTCCCGCTGATGATCTACAAGCATTGTTTTGGCATGACTGAGAAATAAAGTCATAGGGCTATGAACAGTTAAAAGATTAATTAATCTCTGTGATAGAATGATCAAAAGAACCCTTTAGAAGAGACTTCCTGTAACGGGTGAATTTTTGACTTGAAGGGAAAAAGAAACCCAGAGGCCAGGCTAGCCTGCTGGGTGACTAAGGGGAGAGCAATTAGATACTCTGTGAGTTACTCATGCCTTCAGAGTGTTTTAAGACCTCCTTTATCTTAACTTCTGCTGAGGTAATTTCAGTTGATACTATATAGGAAACTCCTGCTCCTGGCCAGCTCTGGGAATACAGGGCACTGTGTGACTCCATCCAGAAGTCACAGATTAATTCCTGTTATGTCTGTACTTAAGAGGACCAGGAGGGGTCAGGTTTGCAGCTATATTGCTCTTCCTCAGCAGTAAGGCTAAGGTCTGAGCCTAAGCACATTAGAGAAGCAATATATATAGTTCAGATTCAGTGCCTACTACTTACTAGATTTATTTGTAGTAGAGAAAAGGAAATCAGGCACACTTCTTCACAGAACTTACTGATAAATCTAACCAACCAAACAAAAACACCTCCCTCTCTTCAGTGATATCTGGTATCAAGAGAAAAATAAATTGTTATTCTTCTGGCAAAGTATTAGCAAGTCATCTCCAGGAACTTGACTCTCCATCGTGAACTGTGTGCTCAACTATTACTGAAGTTATAGATCACAGAATCATACAATCAGTAGAATAGTTTGGATTGGGAGGGACCTTAAAGATCACCCAGTTCCAGCCCCCTTCCATGGGCAGGGACACCTTCCACTATCCCAGGTTGCTCCAAGTCCCATCCAGCCTGGCCTTGAACACTTCCAGGGATGCAGCAGCCACAGGTTCTGTGCCAGGGCCTCACCATCTTTACAGGGAAGAATTTCTTCCCAATATCTCATTTCCTGCTCTCTTTCAGTTTAAAGCCATTCCTTTGTCTTGTTGCCTGTGTCAAAAGTCCCTCTCCAGCTCTGTTGGAGCCCCTTTTGGTACTGGAAGGGGCTCTAAGGTCTCCCCAAAGACTTCTCTTCTGCTGAACAGTCCCAAATACAGACACATAAACACAGCATTTTTCAGGCTTGGTCACTGAACAGCAAACCTATCCAAGATTTTGGAAGTTTAGTCTTTTAGAGGGGATAAACAGGACTCTAAAAAATTAATTTTCTAGGTTCTTGTTTCACACAAGTTCAAGTAATAAAAAGTAAGTTAACAACCCACAGCCCATCTTTGACCTTACACATGAGAACAAATTTTTGCCTACTGCCATTTTTAATATTTGGGTTTTTTTTCATAATTGTCAGAAAGGAGCTGATTGCCAGACTGGAACAAGTGGAAAAAGAAAGCATGGATGCTGCTCAGCTGGCTAAGGAGTATGCAGAACTGACAGAGGAGAACCGAACACTGAAGCTGGCCCAGACTCAGTGCGTGGAGCAACTGGAAAAGCTCAGGATACAGTACCAAAAAAGACAGGGTTCCTCATAACTCCCAACTAGCTCATGTGAGGCACTTCATACAGGATTGGTCCTGTGCTGGAAAGAGATTTTAAAATAAAGATCCGTTTAATATGTTACAACACTTTACTACAGATACAGAGTATGTAGAAGTCTATATTTGATGTAATGCTTGCTTCCCAGTAGCTTAATATAATGGATATTTCATCTGTTATATAATGGATGTTTGATTTCAAGTAACATAATTGAAGTTAATCTATCCCCGTTATATGTTCTAGTGGATCAGGTTTCTTTTCTAAACATATTTCTTCCAATTTAAGAAGATATGGACACACTAAAAAATTATATAAATAGTCTCTGTGTTGGAAATTTGGATCATACTAATGCATACGGCTGGGACAATGTTAATATATGGAATAAATGTATCTTAATTTTAGTTTGGTGAATTCTTTTTAAGTTATTTTCCTCATGCCTCAAGTGTTTGGAAGGTGTCTTGAAGCAGGTCTCCTCACTAGTAAAAACTATACTTCATACTGTTGTATAAAATCTGAAAAATTGCACATTAAAAATTGAAGTAACAAAATCATTTTTTATCAAACAGGTGCACTGCCAATGATAATTTGCAAGTTATAAAATTAAAAGGAAACCAGTGAGATCAAACTTTTCTTCCTCAAGTGTAAAGATTTCTTGGGTATCTTATTATTGTATTTTTTGGCATGCAAGACATGAAAAATTAATGTAAGAATATAGTTTCATCATAGTTTCAACTGAGACTAGGTCAGTAAAATTATTGTGAGGATCTTTTGTTCTTATTTTCTGGTCTATTTTGAAACATAAGCGGCTGTAACTAGGGACAGGATTTCTATGATACACAAATAACTGGGAAGTAAAATGTCAGTTTTACTTGCTCTATTTATCCCTGTATTTTCTTAGATCAACTTAAAGATCTTCATTATACTTCCATTTCTATTCATACAGCAGTTTTTTTCATTAAAAGTGGATGTGTGATTTATGATCTGAATGTTCTCAAATCACCTTGTATTTTAAACTCTGCTTGACAGATGCAGCTTGTTACATCTTCACAAGCTTGGAATTCAACTTGATGTGTTATTAGTACTGAAATGTGTCTTACTAATTGAAAACTATGAACTTAGGATTTGCACCAGGACTTTAGCTTTGATTATTATCATTAGTCTATCATGAAAATGGGATTTCATGTTAATCAGAACAATTCCTGGCAGCAGAGGGGACAAAAAAAGAGTTACAAGCCGCCCATAATTTTTCTGTGCTAATTGCCTACAGTATTCCCTGCAGCACAGGTGTGAAAACTGGTTCTGTGTTACTCCAAGCACCTGGCACTGCAGCAGGAGAGCATCAAGAGGCAGCAGGTGAGGATAACCTTGTTCCCACATCTCCTCCTGATCCGCCAGGACAGCATCAGCATCCAAATCTGGCACTGCTTCCTGCCATACCTAGAAAATCACCACTCATGAGGCATGGCTTTCTGCTGGGATGCTCCCTGAGCCGTGTAACACTGTGCTTATTTCTTTTATTATCTGAAGATCCATTTTCACTGTACTTTGTGGAAGTTGAAGAGGAAAAAAAACCATAGTTAATAAAAGCCACTTGGAATACCAAGCCTGGAAGTGCTGGAAAAGCCTTGTTTGAGTTTTGCACTGATGGGAACATAACTTGAAGAGAAATCAGAGCTTTGCTTTGAGCACAGAACACCACAGAATCTAGAATACACCTTCTTTTGTCTGTGTTTATATGTTTTGAACAAGAGAAATCTCATTTTAAAATAGTTTGTCATTTTAGTAAAAGGTTTTTCCATCTAACCTTGAAAACATCACCCAGTTGGATGATTTCAGTGAATTCATTGAAAACCATATAAAGTACATAAAACTAGTTTATTGACAGACTGGCTTTGGATGCAAATGGATCAGACAGCAGAGCTTTACTTACAAATAACTGTGTTCACCTTGAGATTTCCAATTTAAGTGCAGTCACTATGCTTTAGATATCAGAAAAATTACAAACCATATGCTGGGAGAAAAGCCTGAGGCAGAGCCACAGTCAGGTGGAGAAGGAAAGCTGAGCCTCATTTGTGGCAATCAGCACTTTGAGAAGAGTCAGGGAGTATGTTTTTCCTAACCTGTAGGTACTGACCAGTATAGAAGAATTCAAGAAATATTTTACAGATGTGCAGACACCAAATTTTTGGTGTGGTCCACCCTACCAGCCTGAATAAATATGAAATTCTTAAATCATCCCAAACTAATTTAAGTCAAAGATTTATATTCAACTTGGACTGTAGCTATGTGCAATCAAATTTTCCTCCTGCTTTTAGTTATGGTGAAAGTCAAAAATAACAGCCTTGTATGAACATATTTGCCTGCATGCATGCTCATGTGCCTGAGAGCAGGGACTCAGAGAAATTGTATCACAATACAAATGAGTAAAACTGATATAGAAGTACCAAGTAAGAAAAATGAAAGTGTCTCTTGGAAACTATTTTTAAAGAAAAAATATTTGAGGAAGTGGAATTCAAAGGCAGGAAGGTAGGGAAATGGAATTTTCCAAAAATATTCATAGGCAAGTTAAATTAAAATGTAGCATAGTCGACATAACGCAGAAAATTATCCAGGTTGAAAAAAGAGTAAAGGTAGCTGGAACAACCTTCTGAGAGGTAACTGCTGTATCTATCATCCATCTCTTGATCTGCTTATGAAGACCATAATAATGAGACAAATTTTCACAATCAGTAAGTCTGCAATTTTGACATGTTGAGTTTTTCTTTAAATACAGTGGAGCTCTGCTGACTGAATAGCTGGAATTAAGCTTTTTAATAAAGCATTTATCATACTGATCTTGTATTTTCTACATAGACAATATGATTTGTGTCCTGGTTGAAGTGGTCCATATATTAGGTCCTGTTGTATGTATCACATTATAAAAACAAGTTTTATACAATTATTTCAAAAACGGTTTTTCATTGTATTTCTATTTATACCCAAGAACTTAGAAGCCAGTTTTTGAAACCAAGTACTCATAAAAGGTTCAATTCTACAACATGTGACTATAACCTGTGAGAATTGCAGTTGTATAACAGACAAAGAGTATTTCTTGCTGTTATACAGGTTATTCAGGTTAGCAAAAGTAAGCATGCCACTACTGTGGTAAATGCATTTTTGCTTCTAAACCACTTAAGGCCCAGTGAAGTACGTGGGTTTAAAATAAAAACAAGACCTGTGCTTTCCATTTTCTATCATTGCTAACTAACTTCCTTCCATCTAAAGAATGCTGAACAAACTCAATTCAAGGCTTCCAGTTAACAAGGATATGACTCATGAGGTCTTGAAAGAGCCAGAGCCAAGGGTGACTTGACACTCAGAAAGTCTGGAAGATGAGGAGCTGTGAGTTTGAGTTCGGTGCCTTTTAAAAAAAATGTTTCCCTTTCCAGGACTGCCTCTGTTCTGTCTAGTTTTGTGAATTAATGATCTTCCACCAGGAGCTTTATTGCCATCTAGGCGTTTGTGAGGATTACACACTGTTAACAACAGGGACAGGTGGGACAGAGAGGTGTTCTCAGCCTTCCTTTGGGTTGTGTGCTGGGGGAGCTCTGCCACGTGACCCTTTGCTGCTTCCTCTCCAGTCGCAGGACACCTTGCAGAAATGAGCTAGTCACAGTAACAATCATGAAACCACTTGGTGTTTTTCCCTACCTAAAATACTTTTCTTGATCAATACATAAAATGGAAGTGTCTAAAGGAACAGGGGACACTTGTCTGGAGGAGTCTTGCCTCTCTTTCTGTGGGGGGTACATAGATGTGCAATGGTGGAAGAATAGGGCTGCAGGGAAAAGGACATTTGGTCCAGGCAGTGATGTCACAGGAAGAGCAAGATTGTGAGGAGAGTTGACAAAACCTGGGTGCTGCCATGACTTTTCTCTCCCATCCCCATACTACCACACTCATATCTGTGCACCCACAGCTGTGAGGTTCTTCTCCCTCCTGGTGGAATGTCATGGCACGCACATACATGAATGATATGGTGATACATATCCTTGGAAAACCCATGATAAAACTATTAACTGTCTTCATGACAGGCCTGGAAGGTGTGCAGCAATGAAACACTAAGGCTGAACAAGTACCAAAAAGCTGGGCCCTGTTGTCCATCTTGATGTACTTCTCTGGGACAAGACCAGACACTGACTGCATGACTGCACCACAGTGCACTTTATGGAGAGAGGGAAGGTAGCAAAGTGGAGTTGGAGGGGCAGCCTCAACACCAAAACTGTGAGGGTGAGGCTTCAAAGCAGATTATTTTGTAAGAATGAAAAATCTACCTTGCTGGGGACAGTGCCAGTCACCTCTAGGTTCTTTAGTGTTCCTAAGAATTAATGTCACGTGTTACTCATACCTGTATGAATGAAAGATGACAACCATTCACAAATCACTGAAATCACTGTTATCCTCAACCCAGGCTTCCTCCACTGCATGGTTTATTCTGTAGAAAGCACAAGATTTAGCATATGAGTCACTCTGCTTTTCTACACACCGATTATCAGTTCCCCCTTCTAAACCTCAGTTCCTGTAATCCCCCTGACCACAGTCCATCCCCACTGAGTAAGCAGCATCAGTCTAGAGCTCAGATCCAGTTGTCTGACGATCTTATGACATGGTCTGATGATCACCATGTGTTCAAGGTGGTTTCCAAATGCTATGTATGATGTTTTGTGGTTCGGTGCTGGTATGTGGCAGCAAGGAATTCTACCAGCCTGCAGGTGCCTGCTGTGAGACATGCTTGGTTTCCTTGAACTGGTTAGAAAATATGAGAGTATGGATTTAGTTATTTGTCTGAACTTTATACTAAATTTTAATACAGGGATTAGGGAAATGAAATGAGGATGTGTGTGCTGATGTAACAAATGTGCAGCCAGATGCCAAGCTGTGCTTTGGGTGCTTAGAATGAGTTAAGTGATAAGAGAACTGTAAGTGATGGAAAGGAAGTAGGTACAGCTAGGAAGAGGAACTGGTGAATGAGCTGCTGCCTTAACTGCTTGCTTTCTTGCTGCTTATGGCTTGCACCAGTAGAATGTATAGGCTGTTGTCCTTAGCTCAGCATTAAGAAACTTTTGTTTGGATGTGTCCCAATGCTTTTCCAAGCCTAGCTTACACTAAAATTTTATACTGGAATATTTACTTCGTTAAGATTATGTTTTTGTCAACTGTGATACGGCTGTCAGAGCATAGCAGATGGTTCTTCTACAGAAAGAGGAATAACAAGTATCAGGATCTGACTATTCTGCTAATCATGGAATCATAGAAAATCTTGAGTTGGGAGGGTCCCATAAGGGTCATTGAGCCCAATTCTATTCCAGCTGCTGTATTTGCATTAAAAATAAACAAAACCTTGATAAATAGCCTATGTAGAATAACAACTGCACTGAACCCAGAGCACTTCAATACTAAAAGAACTGCAGTCCCACTAATGGTCTTTTGCTGATTTCACTGCACAAGTCGAGTTTGGTACTTTTATGAACTAGATCCCCAGTTTCCCACATGAAGGAATAGCAGCAATGTGATGTTCTGTGATTTAAAAATTTTCACCCTGTCTTGTAACTTTCCTACAAGTGTACGACAAACCTCAGTGCACAGCCCAGATTGCCTTGTGGCCACAGACTTCTCCAGCCATTTCATCACAGTGCTCTCCCCAGCTTGGGTCTTTGACTCTCACATTCCTCTGTTCTGTGTAGACAGCTGAAATAAGTCAACCACTCTGAACTTTTACAAGCTGTCAGAAGGAAATGCATCATTTAACATTATCTGCTAAGAACCTTGACTTGTGGTCAGACCTTTTTGTATTCCTGGTCTGCAAGTAAATCTGTATATATGTTTACTGATTAGATGTCAGTACAAAAAATACAAATGTTAATACTAATGGAAGACAGAGGCACATTCAGACATACTCCTATGAATGCTGTTCTAAATAATAGACTTATTCAGGGTGTTCCCTCCATGGCTGTGAAAATATAAGCCAGCTACTCACATATGAAGAAGTACTTCCTGATGAAATTATCTGTGCCAAGAACATGAGCACTTCTTTTTGAAATAATTTCAAGCGAAAAAACCCAAACCACAACATTAGAATTCCCAGCTAATATAAATTACATCCAGCTATGCACTAACTGCTAAAATTGTGCTTAAATCTATTTATAACCCTTCAAATAGCTCTCACTAATTTACATTGGTGGAACAGGCCCTTACATTTGAGTGAGCTCCCTCTGGTGGGTAATGGGACATTATTATTACAAAGCAGAGGTAGATAAGAAAACATACAATTATGTTTGTCCAAGTAGAGTTTTATTTATTTATTTATTTATAGCAAATAATTTTTGTATAAATAGGTAAAGGTCAGTGTACAAATTTATCACTGTCTGATCACATCTGAAACTACACAGAGTGATATCCAATATTTTTAAGATACTAGAGATACTTCAACAGAGGTATAGTTTTCAACACCACCTAACACTGAACAGCACCTAATAGGAACACCCAAGTTAAATGAGTTCTGGCATCCTAAAAAGCTGAGAACACTCATAATTAAAAATTATTACTGAAACTGAAAGGGGGTAGATTTAGGTTAGATATTTGGAAAAAATTCTTCTTCTGAGGCCCTGGCACAGGTAGCCCAGAGAAGCTGTGGCTGCCCATCCCTGGAAGTGTTCAAGAAAAGGTTAGACAGAACATAGAGAAGCCTGGTCTAGAGGAAGGTGTTCCTGCCCATGGAGGGGAGTGGAACTGGATGATCTTTAAGGTGCCTTCCAACCCAAACCATTCTATGATTCTATTATTCTATGATTCTATCAATTATATAATAAAATCTCTGCTTGTTCAAACTACTTTTGGAGTTCAGATGGATTTATATGCCTAGAAATCTGGCCTATATGGCTTTAGACAGTACTGACCAACTGCAGGCACTTTGCAGTGCTTATGTAATGGTACAATAACTAAGAGTCAAATATGCTTTAAATAACACAGTACAGAACAACTGACAAATGTGTCTCTTTTTTGCTGGTAAATTTTAATATGCCTTAAATCTCATACACTCTGGTATTAACGAATGACCATTTCTAAAAGAAAGCACAAGTGTTCTCTTCCTATTTTTTCTTTTTGTATTTAGGTTAAGTAATCTGAACAGGGGAAGTGTCAGGCTTCGGAAGAGTGTCCTAATGCATGGGCAAGGTTCCAACCACAGTTTGAGTTTCAACAACCTGAATTGGTTGTGCTGGAATATTAGGATTGCTTTGCCAGTAATTAATTTAGTGGCTCTTGCACATTCCACAGTCTATTTGAACAAACTCGTTTCTGGAAAATTTGGGTTCCTAGAACATGCTGAAAGGCAAAAGAGCAGAAAAAGCATGCTACTAAGTTTGGTCTTCTATTTTAATAAATTCAGTTATTCAATTGATAAAAAGAGGTTATGTTTTGTCATTTGGCTGAAACATGGTAAGAGGTAAAATTCTAGTTGTATTTAAAGGTGAGACATGAAGACAAAAGATAAGGAGGATTTTACCAAAGACACCATTTTTACTGGCAGTTTTTGAGACCTTTGTATCTCCTGAGTATGACTGTATGTGCAATGTTTTCAGATGTTTATGATATTTTTCTTATCCTGTAAATTCTGTTCAAGGGAATTTCAACTCATGGTTTGATAGCCAGAGTAAATCTACCACTATATTACTGTCCAAAAGGAAATCATCACTGAATGTTTGTCATGAGAAGGTGGCATTTAAAAGTGCTTAACATTGCTTTTGAAATGAAGGTGTACAAGTCTAAATGAGCAAGACTGCCTGGTAAGAAATCAGCAACACCAGAAAGGCACCCCATGGTAAACTGGATTTAGGCTCTGGTTCAAACAGCACTTACCATGGAGCACTGTGGCCACATCAAACAAATCTCTTGAACATACACTCGAAGCAATGAGTAGTTCCCACTGATTTGCCAATAGGACTGTTCAAAGTAGATTTACTCATGCACTGAAGTGTTTTGCTGGATTGAGGCCAGAGAGACCAATGCCTCAGCCTCAACCTTGACTGTTTTGGGATTCATTGAAATTTTCATGCTTGGGAGTTTTCAAACACTGCCTTTCCATTGAGCTGTCTGTCAGGGGGCTAAAAAGGTCTTCACAGCATCTCTCAGCAGGGAGGTGCTTACCTTGGTGTGGTAAGGTGCATACAAAACCATCTTGCTGCAGCATCATGAGCTGGGCTAAATCCAGTTGCAGCTGCCACATAAGCCAGATGCTTGTAATGCAGAAGTGGTGAACAAAACATTCTCTTTGTCATTCCTGGTAAGCACATTTGTTCCCACTCACACAACTGCAGCCATGCCAACCCATATGAAGTAACTCTGTAGGGTCATTATATGAAACTATATAGAGAGTTTAAAAAGAAAAAAAGCAAGCAAACACAGAAGAAAGGTCAAGTATTTACAAAGCACTATAAAATTAATTTTGAAGTAGTTCTTAACTGACAGACTAACAGCATAATGCTACTAAAAATTTTAGAAATGCTCCTCTTGCTTTGTTTTTTGGGGAAAAATGTAGCAGAAATACTGGACTAAGACAAAAATGCCATGGGCATCTGTCAGATGGGCCCCATTCCTCCTTTTCTTTCTCTCCATTTACCCTTTCCTGTTCTTCCAGCAAGAGGAGATCTCAGCTGCTTCAAAGATGAGATAGAGAAATAAAATGTTTCCCACAGTTGTGGTTGTGGCACCCTTTTGTTGGAGAAAATACCTTCTGGTTTTGATGTAGGAGCTGGGCAGAGGAGGCATGCTTGGGTTAAAGGTGGGTCCTCTGCTCTCCACATGAATTGCTACTCGAATTTGGATGTGTGATAAGCAAATGAAATTTTCAGTTGGCATGTGGTAAGTAAAGACATAGAGCTAAAATATTTCTCAGCTGAATTTATTCTGTAACCCAAGAATTTTTATGCATTGGCAACAATCTAGCACACAGATCTCTCTCCTCACAAATGCACACTTCACACAGGCATAGGTAGCCACAGACAATTTTGCTTGTGATTTCATCTTACAATTTGATTCTCCTGTGCTGTCAATGCCATTCCTTTGGTCTTTATAAATTGTGAAGGAAGAATATATCAAGTTCAAACACAAAATAATGCAGTATCTGGACCTAGAAAGGAGGAAGACTGCCTTTAAATTTGGCTTGAACCTGTTACTACTTTTCTGATTTGCTAATCAGAATCACCAATCAGTACTAATCAAAATCAAAGCTTTTCTTCTTTATTCCCTTCCCCCTTTCTTTACTTTTTCTTTTATTTTTTTTTTTACCTTGTCAGGAGTATTAAAAGATATGCCTACAAAAGGTAAGCAACTTTGAGTGCCTTTATAAAATGTCAGATAGCAGTGAGCTCAGACCTATCATGACACGTACAACTGAACAAACAAAATTACTATTTCGGCATTTGGAGGTTTTTGTCTGATGATGCACTTTCCTGATACAGGAAAGAGAAGGATTTACATAACATCTCTCTGCTGCAAGCAGAGGATTTATGAAGCACATCATCTTCAGCTAGTCTCAGCCCTACTGATATGTAATTGAGGACTTTTATGTAAAAACAGATAAAAAGTATTTCCAGCCCCATTTAAATATTTATTAAAAACATTTTTAAATAGCATTTTAGTTAAAAGAGTCAGTGCCAGCTAAAGGATGAAATTAGAGGAAGAGCAGTAGTCTACATTGGACTTAGATTGCTTACTGTGAAATTTGAGTTTTCAAAACTAAGTAGTGTTTGCATAAGCAGCATGGGACTTCATTCTCAAGGATGGGGTAATAGGGCTTTCTCAGTATCTTGTTTTTCTGAAATAAACAAAAATTGACATGTTACATCATGCCAGCCTTCACCTTTGAAAATTAAGACTGTATAAAGATCTCCTCTAGCATCTGACGAGAACTTGGACAACACAGAAAATTCCCCAGTGAGATGTGAGCAACTCAGGTCACGTTATCTGGGGTTGATGCTGCCCTGGGAATGGGGTCAAGAGCAGGCAGTAAATGTTTGTTCAAACTTTAAGTGCCTGGGATAGAGGTCTTTTAGTTCTGCATTGATTGCTTAGGGATGTAGGGGTCTGGTCACCCATCAGCTGAGTCTCCATGCCTCTCTTTCCTTTCCTCTTTGTGAGGGTGGTGAGGCCCTGGCACAGGTTGCCCAGAGCAGCTGTGGCTGCCCCATCCCTGGAAGTGTTCAAGGCCAGGCTGGACGGGGCTTGGAGAAACCTGGTCTAGTGGAAGCTGTCCCTGGCCATGGAAAGGGCATTGGAACAAGATGATCTTTATGGTCCCTTCTAACCCAAACCATTCCATGGTTCTATGATCCACTTAAAACTTGGCTCTCTAAACTCAAGTGCCTTCTTGGACTGCTCTTAAGATTGAGACTCCTGGTATCCTGAGTCATATTATGTGGATATAAAAAGTACCTAAAACACAGGCTCTGAGTAGCATCAGCACCATACTGTTCCAGCTTTGCTTGAAAAAACCATCCCAGAAACCAACTACTTACCAACAAACTATTCTGCCAACCACACAGAGGTGGATATGGCACAGGCACAAGCACAACACAGGACAAGGAATTTCAAATCCTTATGGTAAGTCTGTGAAGCTGCAGATATTGTTCTCTTGAAGTTGGGGGTCTTGTGTAAAGCCCCGCTGTGGGCCACACACAGCACAGCAGGTTTGTGTGACCTCTGTTCCTTAGGGAGTCACCTCCAAATTTTGCAGGGCAAAGCAGAGCAAAGAGGCTGCTCCACAACTTGATCTGCTGATTCTGCCTGTTGCTCCTCATGTAACTGGCAAAAAGCATAAAAGTTTGTAGAGAACAAAAAATGTGGCCCTTTGTCACCAGGGCTCCAGAGGCACTATCAGGTAGCCAAAGAAGAAGCCAAAAAGATTTCAAACATGCAGGGCAAGTGCTCCTGCAGCTCCAGAGAGCTCCAGTGTACTCAACAGTAAAAGGAGATCCAAATGGAAAATGAGATTGAAAGTACAATGGAAACATTCCTGTTTAAAACACAAACAACCCCCCCCCCAACAAAAAAAAAAAAAAACAAAAAAAAAAAAAAAAAAAAAGAAAAAAAAAAAAGAAAAAAAATCCAAAGCAACAATTTTAAAAAATATTATTGTGTTGCTGCAATGAAGAAGTATGAGACACAAACTGACAGTTGTCTATACTGTATGGACAATCATATTCAAGAAGAACTTGGGCTTTTTCAGGATTCAGCTTGCAGCTTCTTCCAATAAGTGGAAATCCTGGAGAAAGGCAGCTGACAAGGGGCAGGGCACTGCTTTCCTAACATGCTGAAAGAATGTTATTGCTTGGTGATCTGTGCTAAGAAATGCAAGAAATGTACCCTACAAATAAGTTTGCTCTTCTGCACTTGTGGAGAGAGCAGAGACCATCTCTGAAGAAAAGGCAAGCCCCCAGGAGAGGCCCCTGTGGAACATGATACCTTAGATAAGAAATTGATGAATTAGAATGACTAATACTAGAAAATATTCACCTCTTTGCTAACCTTCACTTTTATCTATTAGCAATTTAATTGGTCCTCTTCTGATTCTTCAAATAATTGGTTCATTTTAGTCTAGAAGCTGTTGTAGTTGATCAACTTTTCAATCCTCTATGTTACTGGTTATTTGAAAGACCCCTTAACCCTATAAAAGTCCCCTTAGAACCCCACTCAGTGGATTTGCTGCCCTGAGAAACCTTCATAGATGAAATAAAGAATCTGTGGAATATCTTCTGCGGCACTTCCCGATCTCTTTCTCTGCTAGCCAAAGAGGTACTTAGCAAGCACAGAAAATCACAAAAGAGCTGATAGCCTAATCTTGCTTGCATCTTAGTACCTCGTGTCTGAAACCTGCCTGAAATTCCAGGAAAGGCTGTCCCTCACAAGACAACCTATCTGGGCACATCGTGACAGATTGGACCTGACACAGGTACCGACAGCCACATGCACTCCATGACCTCCAGAAGGTTTTGATGATGTCTCAGCTTAAGAGCAAACTTAGCAGAGTAATAAAGATCTGGAAAGATGTGCACTAGAAACTTTGTGACAGTGTAAGTGGGTGTTCTGGAATTTCCTTGGAAAATTGCTTGGGACTGTTTCATTCACGCACAGTGAACAGGAGAAAAGCATGCAGTGATTTCCTACTAATCCTCCTCTCCAGAGCCAGTCTGCAGGACCAAAACGCCCAGGACACATCTGCTGATTCATCTCTGGTGCTGCAGGAACTCCTGGAAACCCCAAGCAGGAACAGATCCCCAAGGAAGGGAGGGAGGAAGCAAGGGAAGGAGAGAGGCAAGCAGGCATAGTGCCTGGGCTGCCTGGCATCCTTTGTTGTGCCCACTTTGCCCATTCACTGTGGACAGCTGATCTGCATTGATTTTTTTTTCAGTTGCTACTCCAGGTGATTCCTTTCTTGTTCTTGTTACTAATTTTCTTTAAAGTTGGGCTATGTACTCAGTGAAGTCAGCTCCAGCTTCATCCTTCCTTCTGCCTAATTATTTCTGGAAACCCTGTGCACAGTTTAACCATCCATCATTGGTCTGAGCCAACAGTCCTTTTTGATAAAGCAGAAATGTTTAATTTTAATGCTGTTTACTAACACTCTCAGGGCTGAACTTTTCTGTTACCTATTCTCTGCTAGAATTTTTGTTTCTCATTTCCTTTTTTAAATTGAACCATTTCATTGTGTTTTGCGTTAGAACTGCTCTAACTTTCTGTCAGACAGCTCTTTCTATAGAAAAATTAACTTCATACCCACACCAATGCCTTATTAAAAGAAAAAAATTATTTACTGGCAGCAACACAACTGTCTTAATTTTTTAACAGCCAATTAACTTTCTTAATGAGTAAGAGTTTTCCCTGATTGTAAGAGTTTGTTGCAATTAACTACTTACTTTATAATTACCCTGTTTCCCAGTCTCTTACAGACTTACTTTTCCTCAACACACTTTTGAACTCCTTTTTTTCTTCTTTTTTTTAGCTAACAGCAACAGTTTTTCTCCCTAGTACAAGCTTATTTCTCTCTCACAGCTTGTAGAGTAGGGAGACGACTCTGTCTCTGGTATGTCTGCTCTGACATTGATATGGAGGCACCTTTACTTTCCAGAACTCATTTTCATAGAAGTTTCTTTTCTGCTTTTATCTGATAATGCAAACATATTTTGTATTTCAACAGGTTCTGACTGTTGACGTACAAAATATGCTGACTTTAAATTCAACCCACAACAGCACAACTTTTCTCAGCACTTCTCAATTGTTTTCCAGAGAAGTTTTTGGTTAACTAATTCTAATTCGTTCCATCAGTGGTTAAAGTTTATGTTTTCACTGTAAGGATATTCCAGGACTTTATCTACCTAAATACCATTTTTCCCTTTGGATGAAGCTTAATTATTATTATATATATGTAGTTAGATATAGATAGATAAATAGAGATATACACACGCACCCACCATAATACTTGCTCAGCTATGATGGCCCTGTAGCAAATGAATCAAGGATATCTTGGATCTGGAAGTTAGCAGTTGACAATATGTTGTATTTTGCTGTTTGAAACTCTGACAGTATCTGAAAAAGCTCAGTTTAACCCAAGCTAATTATCACATTTTTTTATGGCCTGCTCCCCATTTTTTATAACTCATTAATTCCAAGCTTAAAATAATACACATGGGTTAAAATAAAATCCAGGTGATATCTTCAGAAGAGCAGTGTTTGATCAACATGAACAGGCTAATGTCTGGAGAACTAATGATCAGAAGGAGATGAGAAGCACTAAGGAAAACAGGTGATGGCAGTTTTGGTTTTTGTGGCTTTTTAGTAATTTCTACCAAAATAATTCAAAGAATGCTCAGAGGAATGCAATAAAAAGTCTTATCAGCTTCAAAGACAGTGTCCCCACCACCAGAAAATAGGCTGAGGACGTCAGAGAACACAGGCAGAGGATGAACCCTGATCCTGTCATGTTGCAAATGGGTCTTTTCCCAGCCACTTTTGCAAAATTTTATGAGTGGGGGAGAGCAAACAAGAAACAGAGCCCTAGTGTTTGGGTACTGGAGCTCTCCACCTAAATCTCACACGTCTGTTTTTGAAATCCAATTCACAGCCCTGAGGACAGGGGCCAAGTCCTCTCTGTTCCCAGCGAGGTGTCCCAGCCAGAAGGAAAAGGGCTGCGCTTTGCCAGAGGCCAGGCTTCACCTGTGCTCCCAGACTGGGGACATTGGAAATGCCACTCCTGCACCTCGAAAATCAAGCACTGCACTTAATCAGGGATGAGGTCACAGCTCTCCTGGGCTGTGGCAGGTCTGTAAGTGCATAGTCAGGGGCACTGGAAGATGCTCAGGTCAAACAGGGAAGGATGGACCAAATGAAGCTGTGTGCAGGAGGAGAAACAAGGAACATACTACTTAGTTTTGCATTTTGGATGTAAGTGGAGGTCAGTTTTAGAAAGCCAAGTGTATTTGTATACCTAGATATACCCAGGCATATTTCCAAACTCCTCCTACAGAGCAGTATTTGCAGTTGTGCTACTCTGTCACCAGCTCAGGGCTGCTGTTTGAACTGCTTTATCAAATGCAGTGCTTCAAACGCACCAGCTATTATGGAGTTGCCTCCCTCTCCTTTCAATCCAGTTAATATTTTACTTCTTCTAGCTCCCCAGAAGAATCACTGAAGAGCAATGCTTGCAAATAAAACCTACGCTCTTTCATTTTGCAGCACAAGTTTTTGTTGAAGTCTTTGCTAATTATTTAGCTAGAAGCCCTGCCTAACCTTAGGGTGGAAGTGAAGGTGGGTGCACAGATCCCAGCTAAAACAGTGACCCTTGCAAGGAAAACCACTGGGCACAGCGGATCCCCCCAAGGCTGAGCTGTGCAAACCCCTGGAAAGTTTCTGGGGTGTGCTCTGCTTTCCCAGGGGGCACTTTCAGACTAAGAGCCTCGAAGAACAGGCTCCCCAGGGCTGTGGTCATATGGCCAAGCCTGCCAGAGCTCAAGGAGCTTTTGGACAACACTCCCAGGCACAGGATGGGATTCTTGGGGCTGCCCTGTGCAGAGTCAGGAGCTGGATTTCGAAGATCCTTTTGGGTCCCTTCCAAATAAGGATATTCTGTGATTCTATCATTCTGTGATCATGCTTTTCTTTATCAGAGACCTCCGTCACAGGCTTTATCTGGTGAAAATGCTGTCTTTCTTGATTGAGAGAAATCCATTAATCAGGGGATTTATAGTACCTATGGCATTGTGTCACCTTGCACATTAACTCACGACATTCTGGTTGTCCATGTGTTCTGGTAAATCACAGATTTCTGCAGCAGCAGCAGCAGACTGCTCTCCAATACACATTATTCTTTACACTACTCTTAAGATACATTGCAATTTAAGAAATGTCATGAAAATAATGTGTGACATTTAATTTAAATATAATTTTATATTTTATATTGAAAATAACAAGATATGAGTTAAGAAGTTGCTTCCAATGTTGATTTCTCTGTTCTCACCAGCATCAGCAGTGTAAAAACTTGGCAGCACTTGAATTCAAACAACTGCACCACTTGTGATAATCGATAGTGTTATTTCAAAACCAGAAAGTACCTAGAAAATACAACTGACTCTTCAGCAGTTTTTTTCTGCTGCATCACTTCCACTGCAATTGGCAAATAACAGAAAAACCCAAGCAGGCTGTTGATGTCCTGACAGAAACAAGTTTGCCTTGTGCAACCGAGACCCTTTAACCTAAATCTATACTGCAATGTAGATTTGAGAAGTTTCTAGAAATTTTTAAGTGGTTATCGAAAGTATTTCTCACTTTATGCACCAGCAAGTATTGATATCAATGACAGCCAACTTTATATTAATAGAAGCATGTGAAGCTTAGTCATCATGTCCTTACAAATACAACTGCTGGCATATAAAACAGTAAAAAGTTTCTTGTTGGAAGAAGAAGAGCTACTAATCCGAATCAACATGCCTGTGATGACACAGGACCTCTCAGTCAAACAGGCAAGATTTGGACAAGGAGAGGCAGAATGGGTAGAACCTCAAACTGTGTTTCATCTATATATCACATTACATTTCAGCTAATCTGAGTTAATATTGACAGACAGGTTTAGAAACCCCAGTTGTGAACAGCTGCGGAAAAAGTAATTTTCCAAAGATGGTGAAATTGGTCATTACTCATTATTATTACATAACAGCATTTTCCCAAAACTGGTTTTAAACAAAATATCTGTTACTCTTTATTTTTTGAGATTGGTGTCTGGAAGTTTCCTTCTCATTCTGCTATATCATTTCAGTTTGTTAAATCATATTGTGCCACCAATGAAACTGCCAAGTGGTATTAAAATAGCACAGATCAGCACGATGGAGAAACATTGCTCTGACATTTCCTGATATGCAACAGAACAGGGTATGTTTTGAATAGATTATTAAAGGATTGTTCACTCAGATCTTAGTGGAGCTACTCCTCTACTTATATGCATGTGCTCTGTTAAATGTCTTAGTCTTAGCAGAAGAGGGACTCAGCCCATACTATATTCCATTTTACTCTCTCTTTGGAGTATTTAACTCACAATCCTGGAGTTGTTTAATTTTGCATGAACATTCCTTATATAGGCTATAAGTGCCAGTCCCAAAGCCTGCATTCCCAGATGCAGAGGCAGTTGATTTGCATTCCCAAATGCTTCTGTTGTATTTGTTATTTTACTTCAGAAACACTGTTAAAAATGCCCCTGTATTGTCCACTCTCATCCACATCTCATGATCTATTAACAAGGCAGGAGTCGCTACTGTGTATTTACATGCAATTTCTGCATGTATTTATTAAATTCATGTTCAGAGAAAAACATCTAATTTTGATTCATCTAGGGCATGTGAGGGAGCACTCAGAGCTGAAGGATTGTGTCTTATCAGGTCCAAACCTTACTATGTTTTGCCGTGGCTGCAAGCTGAGATGTAAACAAGTTGATCCTAACTTGCAAAACTCCACCTGAACTCCAGAATCCCAAATTTTCCAAGTCATTCTGAGGTGGAGGGAATGAGGAGAAGTAGGTAATGTGCACAGGTACAACACACTGTGGAGAACATCACTGTCCCAGGGCGTTTTGAGAGGTTAGTCAGCAGCAGACTGCTCTGTCAAGCACCTCCTCTGGATGCCCCAAGAGTAGCAGTGTGCTTGGCATAAGCAGGTAGAGAAGACTTCTCTGCAGGTCCTATAAATGGTCCCATCCTCTTAGAAAGGCTGTAAGGGTCTTGCCCTCCTGGGGAGTACACCCACTCACAGGCAGCAGTCCTACACAAAGCCTTACTACAACCTGCTACATAGTTGGACAGTCCTTGAGTCAATAAAGCTGGAATTAGATAGATAGATAGATAGATAGATAGATAGATAGATAGATAGATAGATAGATAGATAGATAGATAGACAGATAAAAAGAAGAGGATTTTATACTGGAGAAAAGAATCACAGTGGCACAGGAAATACTAAGAGAAAATTAATCTCCTAACAGCCGGGAATCACCTCACAGGAAATTCAAGTTTGTGGGTCTCTTTATCAGGAAGAAAGTGGGCAAAGAAGGACCCACAAAAACTGGATTCTCTCCCAGCCTTTTGGTAGTGTGGCAGCCCTTCACTTCCTCTGCCACCCTTCCTTTTCCTCAATCTTCCAAATACTTGCTGAGAGGTAAAGCAGGCAACACGTAACTGAGCCAGTCTTTCCTGGGGACTGGAAACCCTATGTGAGCTCTGCAAACAAGAGATAGGGACCAATTTCAGGAAAAATACAAAATTTACAAAGAAACTGTCACCAATGTACTCACAGGGTGCTTTTCAACCACTTCACTCAAGCGTAGCATACATTTTACCATTTTGGATATCAAACCAGTCCCAAGGCAAACTGTAACAAGAGGCTGCTGCACAGCCCAGGATGTATTTTAAAAGCCTTCATTGACATTTTCGGTGGTTTGTTGCAGACTGGTTTGAAAAGGTCCCAGGATTTGTAAGTTCTAGTTGGAGCAGCACCCAGGCTCCAACAACACTCAAGACCTGTACTGTCAGTAAGAGTGATATTTACTTGTTTGTCTGGGAAAAAAGCAAGCCTCAAAATTGTTTGAATCATGCAAGAACAGCACCATAGATTTTTGCTAAGTATGTCTTTCACTAGGCATCTTTGCCTATTTCAGCCTTTCTTTAGTACTTCATCCCCATTAAACAAAAGCTGAGGGAGGATCTTAGCAGGTAAAATACCAGAAGGGATGGTATAAAGATGATGGACAAGGGCTCTTCTCAATGGCATCCAGTGACAGGCAACTGGCACAAACTGGACCACAGGAGGCTCCATCTGAACATCAGAGGATCCCTTTTCCCTGTAAAGGTGACCCCAAGCACTAGCAGAGGTTGCTCAGTGAGGCTGTGGAGCCTCCATCCCTGAAGATACCAAAAGGTTTCTTTTAGATACCCAAAAGGTTTCTAAAAAAAGATTGTGAGTGTGTTCCAGTCCTGCTACAGGTGTGGATCCTGAGCTGTGCAAAGGAGGCAGAGGAAAAATACGAACAGTAAGAAATTTGTGATTATTTTGTGCTAAGATATACCTCATAAGACAAAAAAAAAATAGCTAAGAACCAAGTTATCAGGAAATGACACTGTATAATCAGTTCCATCAGTTCTATAACAAGTTCCAGATTTGCAAGTGCATTTTCCAATTGTCAGCTTGCTGTTTTCAGCAACTTTCATCCTCTGACAAGCACCAACCACTAGTTTGTACATTATCCAATGATCTGGTTTTGAGAAGCTATCAGAGCCAATACAGAGAATTGCAGGTTTACGTCTCCCTCTCTTTTTTTTTTTTTCTTTTTTTCTTTTTTCTTTAATTTTTATTTTTAACTTTCATGTTGATAGCAATATCTCCTTGTGTGTCTGATTTGCACTAGGTTACTTTTTGCTGTGTATTGCAGTTTTGGTGACTTTCACAGAACTAACCTGGAGATAAAATCAAAAGTAGAGTTAAAGTTGGCCTCCTTTTCCCTTCAGTGGAGTTGTGTGCTTAAACCATGACTCATCATGACTTGCAGTCACACCCAGGCCCATGCTGAGCTGACTGGCCAGTCTTGAGAACAGAAGGCAGTCCAGATAGACACAGCAGATGGGTGAAGGTTGGCTCCCTCCTCTTACTGGATCACCACAGTCACAAACAAACCAGCAATCACCCTGGTTTCTCAGCTGAGGTTCCAGCTTGGTAATGAGTCCCAGAAACTGAACAGCCTCTGTTGTGGGGCATTTTAATGTGCAGCTCTAGACAGAAGTAGATACTGAATCAATTTTTCCTCTGTTATGACAAATGGGGAAATGTCCAACCTCAGAAAAATAAATCACTTTTTCGGAAAGCTATTACAGGAGGGTGAATATGTCAAAGTCAAACTGTTTTCCTGGCAAGTCATTGCATGATCAATACATGAATAGCAGGTTACAACAGGAAACTTATGCTATGAAATTAAAACTTAGCCAAGTGTTTGAATCCATGGTACTCTTTCCTACTTTGGGTATGCTTTCCAGCTTTAGCCAGATCTTCAAATACATCATTCACTTTTGCAATCATTCTGTGTAGCACAAGCAAGGTGGGTGATCATAAAGAAAAATTTATTTAAGCATAAGAATAGATCCATAAGGATCCAACTTTTTTATAACTTTTATGTTAAATCATCCTCCAAAAGATATGGTACTTTATGCCACTGTCAGACACCTCACAAAGCAAATGCAATTTCATTGTTCTCTATTCTGGTCCTCATATATTCACAGTAGCCTTCAGACAGTCTAAGTATAAGTCATTCAGGAGCTTTCTACCAATAAATGTTAAAATTAATCTTTCTTCAGGCTTTAGACTCAAAAAGAAAAGATGCTTTATTTTCTTTCAGAGTACTTTAACTGTTTCAGTCTGGTGCCTGAAAACCTAACCTTTTGAGTCATTTAACCAGTGTTTGTGTTGTTCATCTGTCTGTCTTGGTTGCGTCTGACCTCTGGGATGATTGCAATAAAAAAACATTCAGTTTTTCTTTCTTTCCTTTCTTCACTATGACTCAACATCCTTCTCCTCTCAGGGGTATGACTACAGTTCACAAGGAATAGGTCCAAAGTTTCAACATTTCAAGTGTCTCACCCATAAATACTTTCGTCATTTAAGAAATCTCCAGGTAAAATCTGTTTGCAGATATACTGAATATTCCCTGGGTTATAAGCTGGGGTGGGGAAGGTTAGCATTCTTCTAGAGGAGCAACAAACCAGTACTCTAGTTAGCCCAGATAATGAAGCACTAAGGAGTACACTTCTGGGTTAAAGGAGTTCAGAGTGAAAGCAATAACCAGATGTGTGTGGGAATATTGCACTACCCGCAATTAGTTCTAAACTAAGCATGTGTAGAGGGGTCTTCCCAAATTGCTACTCCAGGAGACTCTCAACAGACTGCATTTTAAGTTTAAGAAAACAGATGAGTTCTTCCCACCCTAGTAGTTTGTTTTGTGAAGATCTCTTCACTCTTTTCCCCAGCATGACCCCTTCAAAGGGGGACAGCACACAGAAACAGTGGGGTCTGTTGTGCATTTAATCTGTGGTCCTGTGAATGCACACCCTCAGTCCCCTGAGCATCAGGTGTTTCACCAGGTCTCCCTCCATCTTCCCAAACTCCTGATGTTTCCATCAGTCCACGTGTGGATATGCATCTGGCTGGAAACAAATAGCCTGCTGGTTTCAGGCTCAGCAGTTTTCTGCCACAGGGATTTAATTCACCCAAAGCCCTCCCAGGTGTGATCCCACAGCATTACTGGAGGCTGGAAACACTCATCGAGCCCTGCATGACATATTCTGGTTTTCCCATGTGTACCTGCATTTCCTCACAGGGTTCAAGAGAGCCACTGTGTGAAAATGCCTGGTCTGGACAGCCTGGCTCTGGTAATTTCACTTCACCTCCTGAACACCTCTCATCTTTTCCCAGTTCAATCAGCCCAGGCATTGCTGTCTGACAAAATTACAGCCATTGACAGTGTCTACTCCAGGCTTCCAGGAAGGCAAATCCATTTTTCATCAATAAGTCGTTTTCCTCTTTTAAGTACCCTTTTTTACCTGTCCTGCTGCAATTCTCATTCTTTGGTCTTTTCATACAACTCCCCCATCCTATCTAAGCAGACCTCTTATTTTCTGCAGCTAGACACTCATAAATGTTTCCCACCTTTTTGCCATTGTTTACACATGGTTTATATCCCTTCTCATGGAATCAAAAGTAATTCTCATACTATTCAAGAAAAGAAGTCCCTTTTTTTCCCATTGAAATGTTACTGCTAAATTTAAGGATGATGGTTTTAAAAATTGTATCTGGGGGGGAGAAAAAAGGAAGAAAAAAAAAGGAAACAAACCAGATTTAACTGAGACACTTTTTCATTTTAAGAAGATTTGATGTGAATCTGGACCATATTAGCTGTAGGTTTAAAAAATCACCCTTACAATTGCATTTTAAAAGACAGTTTACTAGAATAGGTCTTACTTCTGGATAGAAAACATTTTTTTCTCATTTTTTGTAAAGAGGAAACGTAAAAACATTTTCCTATGATTAACACCATGCTTTCCCAGGACGAACAAAAGACTTTTGTAATCCAGAAACCACAAAAAAAAAACATGTGTGTTCTCAAGGATTAGAACAGTATTACAAGCATGCAGCAGAAGACGGTATGGAAAAAAATTCTAAAATAATTTATTCAAAGGCTTCAAAAACCATTTTAAAACAAGAGTCAGTTTTTCAGCTCATACATATTGACACAGCCCCGAGGTTTCAATCACTTAGACACATACCACAGCAGCTCCTTGATAGCTCAATTTACAGTTAGAAAATGTTATCTAAATGTAGATTAGAAAACAGCTTTTGTGTTTGCAAGTTCACAGGAAGGAGTGGTTTGGCTTTCATTTACTGGAATGTAAAATGGACAAATCTTCCATATGATGCCTCCAGAAGCGACATGTGGTGTGACCATGTGTTCAACAGGGTCATCAGCCTCTGTGAAACTAGAAGATGGGCCTTCAGCATCAATTTTTGACCCCCAGCACTTTTGCTGTGAAGGATTCTGGTGGCAGCATCCTGCAGAACTATGTGGCCATGGGTTTAATCTGGGAGTATGTCTCTAGCCTAACCCAGTTATACACAGTCCCACCACAAAAGGCATCTGCAGGAGTTTCATCACCCAGTGTCACAGACACCAGCCACAGAAAGGGAACAATTACCCCATGGAGATGCCTATCTAGTTCTGTCAGCTACACAGGATCCTAGATGAGAGGAGCTTAGACTGGACAGCTGAATTTTAGATGGCTAAAGATAGGTGAGATGAATCTCACCTTTAGCCTTGGGATATGTCACAATTTACCTCTGGAGAATTTATTAGTCAAATTCCTATGGTAGGAAACCAGCTTCAGTATAGAAAGGATAAAAAGAGGGGACAAGGGCAGAAGAGAACACACCCAATATTAAAGATGGCCTGAATATTCCACAGTACAGCCTGTGCCCTGTAGCCCACACAACTAACCTGCAGATTAGAGCACTTTAATCTTTCTGGGCCAGTATCAACCCACAGACCAGCCAGAGCTCAATAGATCGAGTTACAAACTGGTGGTAGCTGAGGCTGGAGCTTTTAGAGTGCCAGAAACCATAAACAACACACAGACAGTTACAGCCAGGCTTCACAAGGAATTAACAACCTGTGATAGAATGGGACCTAGAGTCCCATTAATGCCACCAATGTATCAGAAAAATAAATCTATTTCAAAAAAAGGGACATTTTCCCTTGCTTTCTTCTGATGGTATTATTTGTTATTATTTGTTATCATGCATGCTAACTTTGTGAACGTTTATCACCTAAGTTTTTGTATTGTTTTAAATGCTTAAAACATTTATTATTCATCTGCAGGGAGATGTATATCCTTGATTTTTAGCTTAGATTCCCAGATCTCCTTTTTATTGGTTTTACTTCTCCTTTTTAGGAAAAAAAATGGACTGGTTTTTCTTTTATTTTTTCCTCCTCTAGTTGGGTCTAATTTCAATGCAGAAAGTACTTACACAGTTCTTCAGTCTGACTATGAGTGAGAACCAAGCTATTGCACTGTAACTTCACTCCCTGTTGTGTGGGAAGTTAAGAATTGCATCATCCCTAATATCCAGAACAGGAGATGAAGATCCCTTCTTGGTGGGTGCGGTCCAAGATTTTGTAGTCAATCTTTCAACCAAAGTAAGAGCTCCTTTTGTTTTGATTAATTTCTTCTCTCTTCTGTTTCCCTCTCTTCCCCACAAAAATATTTGTGGAAGATAAAAAAAAATAAACCTGAAAACCTCAACTTTCAGTCTAGTAGTAGGTATTTTAAATTTTATGCTTAAGCACTGTAAACATCTCATAGTTCTGCAAGTCAGTTTTTATCATCTAAAGAGTTGTCTTTAAACTCCCCTCTTCACATGTGAGTACCAGGGGATTAGGAATTCTCAACACGTGTAAGAGTATGACAACTACAAGTCACAGAAAACATAAAAAGCAGGTATAGAAACTTTGATACAGAACACCTTAAGTATTGTCAGTACCTAAATCTCAAGCCAAATGCCACTTTTTGGATATCACTACCTAATAGCTGTTCTTTAATTTCAACAAATTGCTTAGGTCATTTTATGATGCAACTCTTTGTACTGGTGACCAAATAATAAATAATTAAATTCTGCCTTCTTAACAAGGTGAAAGGCCATTAGCAAACAGACATTGAAGGAAAATCTGTATTAGCCTTTACCAAAACTGAAAGCCTACTGTAAAAACGGCTGAAGAAAGTTAGGTGACACTTAAATACAGCGTGAAACGGTGTGTGACTCTACCAGACATAAAACCAATCATTCAAAGGCACACTAAATTGTTAAATCAGGTTAAAATATCTTAACAATGAAATTCCCATTAGCACTCTTGGCAGTGCATCATTTGCTGCCATTAGCGTTTTACTCAGGAACTTCTGGAGGAGACTGCCTTCACTGGTGCCCTTGGACGAACAGGGACATGGAATTTAGGAGGGAGGGAAGGAGGGAAGAAGGGAAGGGAGGCCAGGGAAGGAAGAGAGGTCAGAAAGGAAGGAAGGAAGGGAAGGCAGGGAAGGAAAGAGAAAAGGAAGGGAGGGAGGCGAGG
>VXBI01008388.1:849525-960402 GCA_013397375.1 Toxostoma redivivum | reverse complement strand
CGGGAGCGTGCGCGGTGAGGGGTTGGCGTGCGGGGGTGCTGAGGCAGCACCGCTCGGGCGGAGGGCGCGGTGAGGCGGGGGTCGTGGCGCGTTCGCAGCGGTGGTGTCAGCGGTGCGGCCTTTCCGCCCCCGCAGCGCGTGTTCCGGGGGGCGGCCCGGCCCGTGCAGGCTCGGGGGTCCCGCCCGCGGGGGCGCCGGGGCGGTGGCGGAGGCGCCCGGTGAGCGCCGGGCACCGGCTGTCCCTGGGCAGTGCCTCGGTGCGGGTGTTCCCCCCCTTTCCCCGGGAGCGCTCGGTGCGCGGTGCCTCGCCCCCGGTTCGCACGCGTGTCCTTGTGCCCCGCTGACACAGGCGTGACTCTCCCACGCCGCGTTCCCCGGCACTGTGCGAAAGGGCCGGCTCAGCCCCGCTGGGGTGAGGCGTGCAGTTGGTATTTGTTGCCCTTTGGGGGGAGCTGGGGAAAGTCTGCTCTAGACTGTAAACAACGAAATACAATTCCTGTCCGTCCTGTTCTGTGCGGTGAGATCCTTGGCGTGTTTTCGGGCTTGGTGAAAATGTAGTAATCGCAAAAGAAAAGCCTGACAGTAATCCCAAAATCGTCTACAACTCGGTCTTCCAAATCTTTATTGAACTCAAAAAGGAGGGAGAAAGTGTTCTAGCAGTAAAGATAACTGCATGCGTAGTGAAGTTTGACAGACACGTTAATGTGAGGTACTTGAGGAAGGCAGTTTCTCTGTGTGAAAAACATCTGGCTGCAGTAATGGAATAATTGCAATCCAGAAGCACTGTAAATTAAGGTGATGTGGCACTCAGAATGCTCTAGTGTATAGAGTCAGGACTTTAATCTCAGGTATTACACCACACAGCAAGAAAAGGAAGGACTATATTCCTGTCAACATGATGAGTCTGAATTGAAGCATCTAAGGTAGACCACGAAGTAATATTTGTAATATGAGTTTAATGTAAAGGTGACTTAAATAGCTTAATTATTCTTGGATGCCCTAGCTCAAGTGAGTAAGCCTGTGTGTACCTTAGCAAGCAGTGAGGCCCAAAATAGGCAGATTTACAGAGAGAAACAGTTGTCACTGAAAACTGAAATACCCACTGTGTTTTTCAGAAGAGCTCCCTTTGACCTGGCTTAGTAAATCTGGAAAAAAAGCTAATTCCCTTAGTATTTGAAATTGTTGAGAAGTCCTAGAGTGTGTTTTCCAATTTAATCTAAAATAGAGCCTACTCTTGTTGTCTGGGTTCATCTTATGAAGTGAACAATAGCATAATAAATGGAGTGTTTGGGAAGTTTGCTTCACTTACTCCTGATTTTAACCAAAATGCTGAAGTACAGCTTTAGCTTCCATCAGCTGTATCTCTGAGTTTATACGTAAAACTGTGAACAATCTTAATGTGTTAAATATTTAATGGCTTTTAATAGGTTCTAAAACTCTCATGCAAAGGATATTTTGAAAGCTAATAAATTTGTTATGATACAAATGGTCTGGTATTAAAACCCATCCCCTTTACCTGATTATTTGGTTCAGGTGGGCACTCTTGTTAGGTGTAGAGTAGACAGGTCTTTGCATGTGAGTTCTCTAAGTCCCATATAACTCTGCCTTGTGGTTCAAGGGGAACATAGCTGAACAAGTCTCCTTGTCATGTCAACCCTACCTTCCAAGTTTGACAATCAGAATGTTTCTATAAGCACTTAATGGATTTTCCTTTAACCATACTCCTGTCTTTCTCCGTGCACTGGATATGCTGGTGTGGGGGCAAAGAGTGGTAAATCAGTCAGAGGGTTCGTGTTGTGTCTGAATGCTGGCATTTTAATTGTCCTGTAGAATTCGACCACTGAAAGTTTCATGGAGGAGGTTTTGGGGAGTAGGAAAGAAACTTACGGTATTCGTAATGTGAGTGCTGTTTATATGTAGTCCTTAGTTAAATCAGAGGTAGCGTGTTAGTTGATGCAAGTGTGGGTAGGAACAAAACATTGAGTGAGCCAGAATTAACTGCTGAACCATTAAGTTGTGTAGATTCAGCCTAGTGTGACCACAGTGGGGATAATGGGTGAGGATCCACCTGCAGCTTTCCCTGCCCCCCTCTAATTCAGAGTCAGTCTGGAGAGGGGACTAAAAGTGATGGAAAGGCTTACTTTGCTGTAACAAATCATGGGGTGTATCACAAGTCACTGTTTCCAGCAGTATGTAGTATTTTCCCATTAAGATCCTCTTAAGGGTGGAAGCAAGTTTTGTTCATGCTAAGTATGAAGGGAAAATGTAGTATCTGTTATAAATGTGAGTTAGAAGGTCAGAGCAAGGCTCCACTGACCGAGCAGCTTTAAAAAGGGGAAAGTGTGCTGTGAAGGGTAAATTGACTTTAGAATCATTGGTGAAATACAAATAAATTGAGTTTAATCATTAAACATACATTGGAGAGTGGAAGAGGTGTAGCCTAGGGTATTAGTAACTCAATGTCTTTAAATGACAGCCTGGGTCTTAAAGAATATTCAATTAATCTTAAAAATTATGTTGAGATACTTTGTTTGTGAATGACTTTATTTGAACTGTCAAGGTAATGTTTATAGGTGTTTGGATTCCAGTCTTGGCCCACTGACAAATACTTTGATAAGTAAATATATGGCACTTGCTCACCCTGTTCATGCTACTTTTAAGGTCATAAAATCACAGAAACCTGAAGTGGTTTGTGTTGGAAGGGACCTTAAAGATCATCCATTTCCAGCCCCCTGCCATGAGCAGGGACACCTTCCACGAGATCAGGTTGATCCAAGCCTGTCCAGCCTGGCTTTGAACACTTCCAGGGATGGCACAGCCACAGCTTCTTTGGGCAACCTCTGTCAGGCCTTACCATCCTCACAGGGGAGAAGTTTTTTCTAATAGCTAGATTCTGTCAATTTGAAGCCAGTCCTCCTTGTCCTGTTAGTCCAGACCCTTGTCCAAAGTCCCCCTCTGGCTCTTGGAGCCTCTTTAGGCACTGCAAGGGGCTCTAGAGTCTCCCTGGAGCCTTCTCTTCTCCAGGATGAACATCCCCAGCTCTCCTAGCCTGTCTCCAGAGCAGAGGGGCTCCAGCCCTCAGAGCATGTCTGTGTTCTTCTCTGGACTCATTCCAGAAGATCCATGTTCTTCTGATATTGGGATCCCCAGAGCTGGGACCAGTATTTTATGTGGTACCATCCCAAAAATGGTTATTTACAGGTCAGCTAGTGGGATCATGTCTTTTGACATTATATGTCAGATAGGAAATAGTCTACAGTTTCAGAATGGAAAGACTGAGACAGTTTGCTATGATTTGGTGGAGACCTTTACTAGTGCTGCTATCTGAAGCCTGGTCTAGTGCATATATATTTTTTTACTTTTATTTTTATATAGGAATTGTTAGTTCTGATAAATCTGTGCTGTTCAGTTTTCATATAAATGTTTCTGAGGTTCTTTCTGATTTATGTCTGAAATATTTGCAGATTTCTATCAGTTTTACATACTGTGAAGAACAGTTGTGAAAACAAATCAAAGTTAAACAGATAATACCAGAATAAGATTCTAAATGTAATTTCCAACCAGTATTTTCTTTGACTTGGCAATAAAGCTGTTTCACAGTTCTTTCAGGCTGTTTCTTGTGTCCTTCTAAGCTGAAGTACGTTAAATGGTTAATTTAGTATTTGTCATAAATACTTTGACATATATACTCATGAATGGATTGTGTAGTCACTCAGACAAAATTATTCATGTGGTTTAACTGTAGCAAAGAGTAGGATAAGTAGCTCTAAATACAAAGGTGTTTGTCCTTTAAGTGAAAGCAGGAGTTGACAGATTTTTAGCCGTGCATGTTTTACTTATCCTAAGTGAATATTTTATTATCTAACATAATTCTTATTTAAGAAAAAATAAAACCAGTTTTTACTTTTATTTTTGGGGTGTTGTATTTGTGGTTATTTTTGTTGTTGATAGGTGCTTTGGGTTTTTTTTTTAAAGTTCTTTGTAAAGTCTGTATATCGTTATCTTTCTAGAGTAATTCTCTTTGAGTACCAGCACAACTGAAGGGCTGTAAGTGATACAATTTTTCAGAGGAATCTCTGAAATCCCTTCAGACTTATTTCATTTTTTAGCAGTGAAACAAAACAAATCCCACAGCATGATTTTTATTCCTGATCCAAAAATTAGTGTCATCTAAAATAATGGGAAACTGCAGAGTAGTTTGGGATTTATTTGGCTTTGATACTGACTTTGTGTCATCCTCAGAGAGAAACTTTTCTTCTGTTCTTTGGAAGATGTCTATGGTTACATGGTATCAATCTCTTTTTTCCTTTTAAAATAATGCTTCGGGAGGCTGGTGGCTACTAATGTTCTCAGGATCCCCCATGCTCTCCTTCCCATGTCCCAACTTCTCATATAGCTTGCAAATACTGAGAAAAAGTATTTATTCAGTCTTAAAGCCTGGAAAACAAATTAAGACTCCTAGCACAGACTTAAGACTTGCCAGACTTCCCGTGATTCTTTTTAATACTCACTTGTGACTTGACAAGAGTCCAAATGCAGTGTTTAAAATTATGCTACAAAAATACAAACTAGTAATTTTTAAAAATCTCATTTATGTAATTAAGCTGTCAAGGATATCATCCAGGTGTTGGGCTAATAAAGAAGATAATTTAGAATTGTGACTCTGTTAATAACTGAAAATTAAATGTACTTTTTTTCTAAAGGAGAAAGTATTGTTCTTGGGCAGCAAAGCTTGCTTTTTGCTTTTTTGTCACTTTCTTCTTTTGCAGTCTTTTTGAAGATGAAGCAATGAACATGCACACTGAAATGCTTGTTCATTCTTTGTCAGCATAATGTGAATCAGCAGCTATTAACCACTGTAGGCATTCATCTGTAATATAACTATTTCCTTAAAAGGAGAGATAGCTGGGGGCAAGGACAGAGAAATAAAACTGTAGAAAAAAGCCTTTGTAGTATGTTTTCAATGAGATATGTCTTATCTAAACTGTCTTGTTTTAGCAGTAATAAGTGATAGTTGTCCCTTTGGACTTCCCATCTGTGGATGGCAGATTTTTTTTTTTTATAGGCTAAAGGAAGCGTAAACGTCAACCCTAAGAGAACTGATGGAATTACTGATCTGCTAGAACTTACTCAATAGACCCGCATAATAAGAGCACCAAGAGTTTGTTTTCTCCAGGCTATATTTTTGAGGGTCTGCAATTGTATTTTTTCCAACTGTTGAGGAATTTGAAGTGTTCCAAGAGTACAGTTATGTTAGAAGCATGGTGCTAACTGAACCTTATTGTTCAGTTAAGTTAAACAGTAATATGCCTATTGTTTGCTAAGTGGTAAATTAATCTTGCTAGTTTTATCATTTTGGTGATCAAAACTGAATTTACATCTGGGTGCCCAAGTTCAAGCAGCTTAGAGAGCAGTGACAGCCAAGGTATGCCCTGCCTGGGTTCTGTAGCTGCCAAGGGGAGCTTTGTTCTCTGCTCTCTTATTTCAGAACTTCACCTGTGTACAAGTGACACTCACTGTGATTGAGGATCCAGTGTGGTATTGATGGATACTTGTTCACTAAGGAAAGACTAAGGAACAGGGTTTTGTTTACATTTTTAATAATTTGGGTAACCTTTAGCTGGATCACGTATGGGAATTGTGTACGTGAATATGTATGGTAGGTGCAGATAAGAAAAAAGCCAAACACATGTAGACTGAGTTGATTTGGATGGTCGGGCTGCATAATTGATATCTCAGTCTAGGAATAAAAGGTTAACTCTTCTTTATAGGATTATCTGAATTTGATTTATTAACCAATGGAAAATAAGAGGCATTTGCTCTTTGAAAGAAAGCACTGAGCTCATAAGATGTAACTCTTGTAGCTCAAGTGTTTCTGCTTGGCTCCTGCTAGAACTATGGCTTAGTGGAGCTTAAAACAGAAGGACCACGGGTCCATATTAGCTAGTTTATTGCCCCAGTTGCTCTTAGATGTGTTACAATTGATGGTAACAAGGTAGATGACTGTGTGTTTTATTTGGCAGTGAGTCTTTGAGGCAATTGTTAGGTTTGGATCCTAGACTGAATTAAATCTGAGTGTCTTTGGATGAGTCCTCTCTTCTTCAATGTTCAGCTGGTGATAAGGAAATTCCTGGTCACAGAAACACAGTGAGGTCCTGCTGGATAGGAGTAGCTGCTCTGCAAGGCTTACTGGAGTGCTGGGTCCTCAGCTGTCCAGGAGGAGAGGGAGAATGTCAAATAATCGCTGTGTCAAAACCTTCTCCAGTCTACTCTGCTCTTCAATCTGCTTTTCCTGAATTTGAAAAAACCTGGCAGATTGAGGGGAAAAAAGGATTTGGAAGGCAGACTTTATGTGGGAATGGACGCTGCTTCTGGATTTGGTGTTCCCATTGTGTCTTGGTGACCCTTAGATACTGGAATTTCATTTTCCAAGTCCTTGGCTTTAGCACAAAGAGTTAAGATTGTAAAATGTAATAATCAGCTGTTTTTCCTGAAAGTCTGAGTCTTCAAAGTAGTAAAGGTACAGCTGTCATTGGTTTCTGTGGGTTTCTGTACTCTGATTTAGTATTTTTAATGACACTTGAAACATTCAGACTCAGAATGTTCAAAAAGCATTTTGGTAAACATGTACACAAATGTGTGTGCTTTTGTCAGCTTCAGTGACAACAAGCTTCCTTCAACTCTTTCAGGACACTCGTTTCTCCACAGGATGTTGTGTGCACTCTGGGATGTAGTGGTAGTGCTGAGCTTGGGTGGAAGTTTGTCTGCCTTGTGTGAGATGTTTGTGTGGATGAGAAATAAATCACGTTGTTGTGAGTTCTACTCTGGTACTCTACCTGCACTGGGTACATTCCTCAACAATGTTACCTGTTTTACTACTATTTTTCTTCAGTAACTTAGCAGCAACTGTTCCTTATAGCTTTATCTGGTTTCAGCTATCATGATTCTCATCTTTGGAATACCTTTTTTATTCTTAACTATCAATGGAGAGACTTTATGGTTTACCTGAGGAACTGCACCAAGTGGCTCTTTAAAGCAGAGATTGTGGTGGGAGGAAGTAAAGAATTTTATATCTACCTTTATTCTCAAGTCAGCTAGTAAAGAGCAGTAATTGTTACCAGTTGTAAGCAATCAGATAAGCAAACCTGCAGCCTAATTTTGAAGTACCTTATACCTTACACTCACTGTACCTCACTATTACCTTCCTTTAATAATATAATGAATGACTTTGAGTACATGAGAAAAATGAGCCGTGGATGAGATATGTATTTTACAATGAGTCCTGATAAGCATCTTGCTTTGGTCTCTGTACTGTGTACTTAAACAAATGTGTATTCCTTTTTTAAATGTGGTTGCAGTACTGATTTTCATTAAGATAGGTATTTGTATGTTCTTTGGAAATAAATATGTATATATATATATAGTCATTTGGATGTGGAGATATTTAAATTTACTGAAGATATGGTAATTTTGCAGGTAACTGTTGGGCATCGTTTTCATAATTGTATTCTAGTAGGGAGAAAAAAATGGAGTTACTTCCCTTTGATAAAGCAGAATAAAGTTTTATAGCTGGTACTTAGGAGGAAAGATTTCTGTCCTTATGCAAAATATTTTTTATCTCAAGATCACTGATAAAGAATGAAAACTTTGTAGTAGGAGGCTTGGTTGTGTTCTCAAAGCAGAACTTGATTGATTGTGCTTAAAGTGTTTATGTAGGTTTTACATTAGCATGTGTGTATGCTTATGTTCACAGCGTTTTTTTTAATTTTCAGTTCCAAGAGTGAGAGGTTATTAGGTGTGCAGGGTTTCAGATGAGAGGAATTTTAGGAATGCTCGCAGTATTAGTTTTCTTCCATGAACTGAGGATTTGTAGTAAGTGAGCTTTTATGTTGTTACTTCTGTAATCCTTCCAACCTATATTGTAAGAACTATTTAAGTTTTGGAAGATCTTTTTGGACTCTCCATATTTTTTATGCTAATGTCTGTTACAAGTATCTTAAATAATACTCTTGCATGGGTTTTTTTTCTTAGTGTCTTCTGCATTCAGTCACATGGTTGTTGGCACCTCCTTTGTGAGCAGTGATTTCGACATAGAGTCATCTGCTTGTGGAATACTTTTCCAAGTTATCTGTGCTTGCTTTTAGTTTTCCTTGCTTGAAGGTTACTTTTAAAGTACAAATAGCATTATAGGAATTTTAGGCTGCTTTCCAAGGATATGATTTGTTATTGTTGTTTGTAGTATCAGTTTTCCTTTTTAATGCCTGGTTGCTGATGTTAATAATATTAATGAGAGGGGGAAAAAGAGCCTAATACTTGTAGAAAATTAAATGATGTAAAATGGACAGAAAAGCCTAGAAGGCTAATTCTTAGGACAGTTGCAGCACAAAATTGTAAGTTTAATTGAATTGTTTACTTCATACCTTTCCCCTCTCTGTCCACCCATTCATAAATAAAACTAATTTTAAGAATTGAGTGCTCTAGAAGAACAGTTATGGTAGAAGAGGAATTAAACAGTTTACAGAAGAGATGTACTTTTTCTCTTTGCTGTGACAGTAAGCGTTCTTGTTGTGGATGTGTGTACAACAGATCTAGTTACAGAGAAGTTGTTTTGTACTCACAATGCTGGGGAAAATCTGGTTGGCTGTCGTGACAGATACTGTCATAAATGTGGTACTGTGCCCTTATTACACAACTGAAAAACAGAATTCAGACATTCACAAGTTTGACCTCTGTTACTTCTTAAGTGTAGCAGCTTTTTACAGTGGTTGCATTTTCTCTTTCCCATTTTATGCTTTTGTTTTCACCAGCATTTTCAGTTTTCTGGTGCTTTACCTTTGGATTTCTTTATATTTTATTTAAGTGCCTAAATTTCACAAAGACTGAGATTAATTTAGTGTTTGAGTGTAGTTTAGGGGTAGTGTTTTTTGATTTTGTGGGTTTTTTTTAAAGGTTCTCTTGAAGTTTGAAATGCTTATTAAATGCTGCATTTTATATTATGGATACCTCAAAAAACTTGTTATCCTGTTTAAATATAGAAGGAACACAACTTGGCTGATGAAGTCCTCACAATTAGGATGTACAACATTCTGTCAGAGTAAAGTGTTAAATGGAGTTATGCTCAAACTACGTATTTCATTCACCTCTCAAGAAACAGAAGGTAGTGTTTCAGAAACAGAAGGTAGTGTTTCAGTGTTGAAAGCTACTTTATTTTTTTTGGCAGCTGAAACATTGGAAGCTCTCTCTGAGTGCTCCAAGTAGTCCACAAGCTGTTTTGAAAGGATGGTGTGTGCCTCACAGAGATAAGTGAGAAGGAGGGTTAACTCTTCTCAGCATTCATTTGTCTGTATCTATAAAAATAGAAAGAAACTAGTGTTCCTTTTAGCCTTCTGCATTATGGAAGCGTAATGAACTGAACTGCATCTTGGAATTGATTCTTTTATCAGGAAAAACCCAAAAGCAGTATATATGATGTGTGTTGTCTGTCTGAAGGTTCTTTCTTCAAAGAAGATAGAAAAAAGAACACTTTAAGGACCGTGTTTAACTATAGTCTCCCTCATGAGTTTTGCCTAAGTGTTAACCCAGAATATGTCCTCGTTTATAGTACTTCCCTGTGCTCCCTACCACTGTGGATTTAGTCTTCAACTTTTCCCTTTCGTCCTCTGTTCCTTTTTGGTGTTTGGGGGTTTTTTTACCTTGTAACAAATAGAGAGTTATACTTTGTGTGCTGTAAGATATGAGCAATATGATGAGTTAGGCTATAGAGCAATCCAGTTAGGAATATATAATTTATATTGCACTGGTTACTTCTCATAAGCTCTTAAAAAAATAGAAGTTCATGAATAGCAGTTCCATGAGGAATTATTTTGTTCCCGTGTAAATTGACTGGAAATTAAATATTTCCTAGATTAACGAGTCTGTAGTCTTGTTATTAGCTATATGAAAACATTTAAAGGGTGTGGGAAGGGCAGGTAATGCTGATGTGCTGTGCACTTTACTGGGGTCCAGACTAGTACTGTGCTGCTATGGCCACTGGAAATAGGGATCTTTTTCTTCCCTCTTTCTGTTCAGAAGTTCACTCAAAATGCCTGTGTGCCATGAAATTAGCTTGAGCAGTGAATAACCAGGAGCACAGCTGGCAGCATGGTTGCTTTTTTCCGCAGTGTGTTTAAATATGGGCATGTCCTCTGTGCTCCCCATGTTCTGAAAGTTTCCCCACATCTGAAACTCGAGGATGTGCACTGGTTACAGTTTTATTATTGTTGGGAGCTGGCAGATGGTAACAACCTCTGTTGAGCAATAGAACCATGAGGTAGTCCCATGTCAGCTGAAGTGAGTCTCCACAGCTGTGCTCAATTACAGGAACTCTGGGGTCAAGTGTAATCTGAATGCTTGGTTTGTTAAGGTATAACATGTCCTAGTCATACCATGTTTTCTTTGCAGGGTAGTTCCAAATCTGACTTAAGTGGTTTCTTGATTGAGCAAGGGCACTTCTTAATAATCTTTTTTTTTTCCTTTTAATTGGAAGAAGGGCTCAAATGAAAGTGAAATACAGTGTAAAGATCAGACTTGGAAATACTTTCAAACTTTGTACTCTAGTAGAGCTGCCTTTTCTCCCTAGCCCTTCGTTTTTTTCTGCAAATTTAGGAATCTTCAGAACTATTATACAAGTTACATATTTCAAGGTTTTAAATACTGTATACCTTTAACTGTTGTTTATAATCCAGTGAATACTGATACTTGAGAATTTTGTCAGAAAGACTGTATTTCATTGCCAGGTGATCTGAAACATAATGATCCATTGGGAAAGCAAATTTGTAACAAGTGTGACAAATCAAATGGTCACGAACAGAAAAGGGAGAAAAAGTTTGCATTAAGGCAGGTAGAGAATTCAAATTTAAAAACAAAACACCGATCTACTAGAAAGAAAATTGGTATTTTACCAATGCTGGATTGGTTTAGCAGACAAAATACTTTTGAAAGAAGACAGAACACATATATTTTAGTCTGCACTAGATGAATCAATAAAAAGAAGTAGCTCACATAGTATTTTGGTGAATTTTAGTATAATGCACCTGTTATACTTTTCTGCATTTTCATAGTGTTTGAGTTAGAATATACTAATTACTAAGAGTGAAAGCTTAGATAATTTCTAGGTGTTACAGTAAATTTATGTCTCTGAATCTCTTGGTGAGGAAAGAACTCTTCTTTTGCTGAAGTCCATTTTCTGGTCTATGAGACTACAAAAGCACTGTTAAGATGTACATATCAAGGTTTGGGTACTTTAAATGGTCACAAGCATGTATTTATTTGAAGTACTAATTTGAAGAAGAATTAGGCCAGAGCAGTGCATGTTTAACATGCTCATGTTTCAGTACCAATAGGTTCCTGTTGGACATGACTTTCGGGACTACAACTTGTTTCTTTGCTCCCCAGGTCCGAATCACAGAAGCATGCTTTCCACTGAGCCTCACACTACCACCTGTGATACAGAATGTCTCTAAGTGAGAACAACAGTGTGGTGTTTGCCTATGAATCTTCAGTGCACAGTACCAATGTACTACTCAGCCTGGATGATCAGCGAAAGCAAGATATCCTTTGTGATGTTACAATTTTAGTGGAAGATCAGCGATTTCGGGCTCACAAAGCTGTGCTTGCAGCTTGCAGCAGTTACTTCCTTTCAAGAATTGTGGGCCAGGTGGACTCTGATCTTATCATCACTTTACCGGAAGAGGTGAGTGTCACTCCCTTCTGCACTTCACCTGCCAGTGCTTCTGGTCTGCTTTGTTCAATTCTCTTTTACAGTAGGCTGGGGTTTAACTGATGAGTTACAGTAGGAGATGTAAGAGCTGAAAGACACCAGCCTACAATCTGGGATACCAAAAATATTTTTTTAATTCAAGTACTTCATCTATATTATCTTGTAAAGGCTAAGTACTGTCATCTTGGTGTAGGGTCTGTTGGTTTTTTGCCAGTGTTTTTATTCTTTGACTTTTATCCCAAATAAAAATTAAATAAATGACTACTGCAAGAGTTGGTTTTCTAGGTCAGTCACACTAAGAATCTTTTTAGGGTTTTTTTTCTTGTTTGAGCATAGCTAGCTAGAAATGTGTAAGAGAAAGTGAAAGGAGTAGAGTGTTTGGGCTCTCTTGATCCTTGCAATTTTTGCGTTGTTTCTCCCTTAAATAGAAAGAAGGTACAGTTTTAAAAGACAGTTGGTTTTTTTTCTTTCAGTTTCATTTATGAATGCTACTTATTTGTAAAGCCACTTTTAATGTTTTATTAACTACACTAAGTCTGAAGACATCTTGACAGCTTATGGATAAACTCTTTTACATTCTACTTCCCCACATTATAAAGGATGAATTAATGTGGTGTAATCTCCAGAGCATATTTCAAATGCTATTTTAAGATTTTTTTTAGGTAGATTATAAGAGTTTACAGACAGTTTTAAAGAACTGGTCTCTGTGTAGATCTCATCAACTTCCTTTCATGTGATGTGTTCTTTAAAAAGAACATACCAAACAACTACTAAAAAAACTAAAATAAACAAACCCTCGAGTGATTCTTAAATTGAATTCCATGAATAATTCATTATTTTGGTGGCAGAAGGATTCAGTGTAATTAATGCATTGATATAGTCCTTTATTTAGCATAAAATATTGTCCATTTCAGTAAAGACAGAGCAGAATGTGGACTTGAGTTTAAGTATTAATAGTGGACATACTGCTTTATTTTTCATTTGCAGAGAAAAAGCTAAAGGAAGTGTCATAGTTGGTAATCTGTCTGTGGCTTGCTACTTGATTCCTTAGATATTTTTTAATGTGTAGATGATCTTGTACAGTTTCTACTGATACAGTTTTTGTTTCTCTCTGGATTCCCTGATCGGCAAGTGTAGTGAAGACATAAATGTTCAATTAAAATCACTTGCTCTAAAGGGGCTTTAAACTGAAAATTCTGTTTGGTGTATAGTTTTTGAGTGCATTTCCTCAAATCTGTGGGAGGAAGAAAGGAGTGGGTGGCTGTAGTAGTAAGTAATCATACGTGGTCAAACTCCATTTTTTCAGTTTTTTTTTTTACATCAGTGGGGCATAAGACTAAGTGATTAACAGTAATTGCACTTCAAAAACTACAATTAAATACCAGTAGCATATTCTAGAGTAATTAATATATGACTTGCTTTGAAATATATCCTTGTGAGGTTGGAATCTAGTTACTGGTTTTCAGCATACAGCAGTATTTTTCACTTTTAGTACTGCATTGCTGGAACATTTTATTAAGAGATTGATCACAGTGAAGAAAATGGTCACAAAATGTGCATGATAAAATTGTTTCAGAATGAGTTTGAACAGGTTTTCACCATAGAACAAATCTGCTTTTGTTCTGTACTCTGTCTTGCTGACAGGACAGGTAAATTTGTGTATTTCTCTGCTTGAATCCAAATTGACCATACTACTGGCTTTTTATTTGTTTTTGTAATAGGTGACACTTAAAGGATTTAGTCCTTTGCTTCAGTTTGCATATACAGCAAAACTTGTTTTAAATAAAGACAATGTGTCTGAAGTTTGCAAATGCGCAGAATTTTTGGGTGTACGCAACATTGAAGAGTCCTGCTTTCAGTTTCTCAAATTCAGATTTTTGGACTTTAAATTGGATCAGCAGGAATGTCCTAGGAAGAAATGTTGCACGCAGCGTTGTCAGAAAGCAAACCCTAAAACTGGGAATGCGGATGATGGAGACCTAGAAATAAATTGTGAAGTAGAAGCACTTCTAGAAAAGGAATATAGTCAAATTCCTGACACAAAGCCCTGTAAAGATGAAGAAAATGCTAAATCATCGCCTGCTGTCCAAGATAATGCCAATCAAAACTGTGATCCTGTACATTTAGAAAGGAGTAGTGTTTCCAGCTTATCTTCCCAGTGCCCAAAGTATAGAAAATTCCAGAAAGCTTTTGGAAATGACAAAGTTCATACTTCAGAGTCCAGTTCTGGTGTTAAAGATGTTCAGGTACCACCATTTTCAACTTCTCTTGAGAAGGAAACATCTGATAATGATGGCATACAAAAAGCTCAGGAGTGTGTGCCTATGCAGCTGATCTCAAACTGTGAAGAGACTCAGGTAGAAATGGAAGAAGGGGAAGAAGGCATTCAGAAAAAAGAAGAGTCAAAGAAAGATTGTGTAACTCGGAATGTGTCATGTCCTGTGGAGAAAATGGATCTTGCTGCTTTCCCCCAAAATCCTGCTGCACCTCATGGACTCAATTCTGTGTCAATTTTGCATAGTTGTGAGCAATATGGTAACTTGAATTTCAGCAGTATGCAAAACAACACAGTCTTAGCGGAAAAAACCGTGTCAAGTACTGGAGCTGAAAATGACAAAACTGAAAGTCAAGGTAACCCATCTTCAAAGGTGGATTTGTGCATTAGGGAAGCCACTAACATCACCTCAGCTGGAGATCGAAGCAGTGTGGAGAGAGAGATTGCAGAACAGCTAGCACAGGGGTTCTGGAGTGATATTCACAGCACAGATGCCTGTCAAATACATTTACCACCTGCAGTTTCTAAAGAGTACTTGGAGCCAGTGTATTCAGGGAAAAAATCAGAGTGCCCGTGGCTGGGGATCAGGATCAGTGAAAGCCCTGAACCTTGCCCTCAGCGAACTTTTACAACACTGAATTCCGTCAACTGCCCCTTTATAAGCAACCTTAGCACTGAGGGATGCTCCAACACCTCTGAAGTGAACAGTGGAGATTATGCTCAGGGACCACCACAAGAACAGTGTCCCTATAACTATGTGATAAGTTTGGCAGAGGATTCGGAGACTGACACTGAGGGAGACAGTGAATCCTGTTCAGCAAGAGAGCAAGAATGTGAGGTGAGAACATACTCATTCATCCTTTGCTTCCCAATCTCTTAAGGCCATATTCAAACATCTAATTCTGAGTCTGTGTTTTGTTGTTTTGGGTTTTTTTTCTGTGCCTGCTTGTTTTAAAAAGTAAAAACTTTAAATAACTATTCAGAGGTTTATATGGACGGTCACTGTTAAGTCAGGGAGACTAAATTAAAGCATGAAAGTATTTTTGGTCAGATACTGAAGTGTTAGATGTTTACATATTAGATTTTTTTTCTGGAACAATTGTCACAAAAGGTTATGAGTCTTAAATCAAGGCATGAAGGTTCATTCTTAGATTTTTTTTTTCTTTTATTTTCTTCAGTTATATTTAGGAAAACTAAACTTCTTGGAACCTTCATATAATAGAAATTTACCCATTTTCTTGGTTTTATTCTGAGCTGTGAGGTGAAGGTGGAAGAGAAATGATACTTCAGATTTAATATGAAGTGAAAATTAAGTTTTTAAACTGGCTTCAGTGGCTGTGTGTTTAAGACTGTTCAATAATATCTCCTTCTCCAACACTAAGGTTATTTTTGTTTCTTTAACTGCAGTAATTATCTGGCACCTCCTTTCTTTGTTTGCTTTAGTAGTGGTTTAGGCAGATACTGTACAAGAGTAGTCTAATCCTAAAAGATATACCTGGAACAATTTCTACCTCAGTTCTTAGAATCATAGAATTGCAGTGTAACTCTGCATGATGGATCATTCAATGTTACAAAAATTTAATTGTTCTTAAAATACTAGGGTTTTTATCTTTTCAAGACGTAGGGCCTTACTGAGGCTGAACATAAGTGGAACCTGGCATCAATACAAAAAAAGCTGCACTGCCAGACAAAAGGTCAGAATTGGTTAAGTACATTCCTCACCTTTATGTGATGGAGAAAATGGCATCATTGCTGAGGACAGTCCTCTGGGTTTTTTTATTACTTTTTGCCTGTTTGTCACTAGTAGTAGCAAATCAGAGAAAAGATTTCTGTGTTCTTTTTTAACTATATTCAGATCTTTGACCACAGCAAGGTAACATATTCTGCTACTTACTGTACTCAAATGTAAAGATTAAAATAAAGTGTCTTTAGTTGGATACTCAAAAACATGGTGATTATTTTGTAAAGGTAAATATGTTTTTCGGTATTAATCAACACTTTGTGATCTCAGATACTTTTGTAGCTCAGGTATACAACAGTAGCAAGAGCCTGGTCCTCTCTCTTCTCTGACACTAAGAAATAAAAGACAAATATTGTAACTTCTGTATTTTAAGGAAATGCCTGTTTCAGATAAACTTTTCCTGCAGAAAAAAAAAGCATAGGTATAAAAATGTATGCAGGATGCAGTATTAATAGTAGCTTTGGGAAAACTTTAGACTACATTAGTATGTCTTGACGCCTGTTTTATACTCACCAAACTGTAACTCTCCTTCTTAGAGTGTACCACTGCATATTTGATGCACAAACAAGTAGCTTTCATTCTACTCTGAACATGCTTGTAAGGATCTAGTGTAAATGTGCAAATACTCTCTTGCCCCTGTGCTTGAACTCCTGTAGTTGAATCCTCTGGATTTTATCCCATTATCTGATCGTTATGTTACTTTGTTCTTGTCTCTGAGATGCAGGAAGAAAGATGGGTTGTGTGGTAAAGATGCTTAAAATGGAAACTTGACTTGTTGGTGTTTGTGTATATCAGTTCCACCTTGGATTTACAACTGTATCTCACATTCTAGGTAAAACTGCCATTTAATGCACAAAGGATTATCTCACTTTCCAGAAATGACTTCCAGTCATTTCTGAAAATGCATAAATTAACTCCTGAACAATTGGACTGTATTCATGATATCAGAAGACGAAGTAAAAACAGAATTGCAGCACAGCGATGTCGCAAGAGAAAACTTGACTGCATACAAAATCTTGAATCTGAAATTGAAAAACTGGTATGTATAAATATTCATTGTTGTTGTCATGTCTTTCTCTAAACATCTTGACTGGCTGTCTGGCAGCAGATTGAGAATGAGGTGGTTTACTACTTTTTCTACTCCAGCTTAAACTTCATCAGTCTTGTATAACTTCTTGATAGCAGTTCTAGATTTTTCAGAGCCTTGCTCTAAAGTACACACAGCTTTACTTCTGTGGAATTGTTTCCATTCAAATAAAACATGCATCACAGCATAGTTTTTGGTGAATGATGTTTCTGAAACCCATAAGCTTAGAATTTAATAGTACAGAATAATTCCTAGACTGTTATCCTATACTGTTTTTTGCCTCTTCCTCTTTCTGGCTTTGAGATTTTGTTCTTCAGCTCATGGTATTGCTCATGGTCAAGTTTGCAGTTATGCAATTGTTAGTTGTGTAAGTACTGTTCTTGGAACATGACAACATGGGCTGGCAAACTGTTTCCTAAGTCTTGAATGTTAAAAATGAGACCCCTGCAGAAAGGCGGAAGATACAGAAGAACTTGGGAAGTTGCTTGCCTTTTTAGCAGTTGCATCAAGATGGTAGCTGAGGAATTGATGCATCCAGATTTCTCTGCAGCCATCTGTTATATTTTCTCTTCCTTAAGAAGGCAATAAAAAGATAAATATGCAATTTAAGAGAAATGTAGGTAATCTGAGGTTAGGATTATGCAAAAATAGCAATGGCAAGAAGATAACTGAGTGGCTTTTCAGAAAAACAAGTCTTTGTTTGACTCTCTCATCTCAATTTCACAGTCAGGCATACCATGTGCATGAAATAGTTCAGTTGTTTAGGACTACTATATTCTTATTCTTGTTCATGGAGCATTTTAGGCTTGATGTACCTGAATTTGGTATCTGCGTCAGCTGGAACATAGCAGTCATGTTGCATCTTTTTTGACATCAAAGTGAAAAGGAAAATAAAATTAGAGCCAAGTTCCATGGACTGGAAATTTATTTTCCCATGGTCATCGTCTTTCACTGCATCTACTCCTACTTCTGCAATGGGGAGATAGGCTTTGAAGGAGGGTGTGCAGTGCTATAGAGCTCTGATGACACCTGACAGAACAGGTTGTGCTCAATGAAGAAGTGTTCTGTGAGGGAAGGTAATCAGGTGATTGTATTAATAATATCCTTACTGAAGAGAGAAGTTGCATTTCTGACATTTCAGAACTTTTTGCCTGGTTTTGTCATCATGTTGTCATTTCTGTTATGTAACTCTGTCAATATTTTGCAATACTTTGGCAGGGAATTAAAGGTTGATCTGCAAGATTAGACATGTGGTTGTTTGAGACTAATAATTATAATATAATATCCTTCTTTCTGTGGACCTGTCCTGGAACAGACTGAATGTCTGCTGTTTGACAGCTAACACCGTGCAAGACCTAGACAATGAGTGTTGCGTCTTGAGAACTGTGAGGTGACGTCTGAGTTATATGAATCATTTTCTAGGCACAAACATGTTCCAGTTGCATTTTTTTTTCAACTGTGCTGATAAGTTTCTTCAGAAATTCCTGAAAAGATCCCATGTGGAGCTGTTGACCATGCCTGACAGCCACAGGTCATCAAATCTGTCGAAGTTGTACACAAATACAGAAACATTAAGATCTGTCTAGGCACAATTTCCAGGTGGGTGGAAGAAAAGAGATGTCTCGGAAGGGCTGTGTGTGGTACATCCAGGTTGCTTCATGCATGATGGCTCCTGCCTTGTTCCTGCTCTCTGGGTCAGTCGTGTCTCAGACCTTTTGGACTTTGATCTTCTCATGGTATCATCTGTCATGTGGCTTTGGGAGGGAAGAGAATGGTGTAGCTATAGTCTGACAACTCTTGACAAGTAGATAATACTCTGTACTACCAGTTAGGAAATACTTTTTGGTGGAATTTCTCATCCTGGTTTCCAGTATGTGCAGCATGTTGTCTTGTATTAATTTCTATTTGGTGCTACTTCAGTTTTTTTCTCTCTCAGAAGATGCTTGTGATGTGTTTCTTGGAAAAGTCCTATATTTGGAACAGACTGACCCCTGCCTGGATAGAGGCTGGAGACTGACAGCTGGCAAGTAGCTTTACTGACAAGCACCTTGGAGCCTGGGCAAACAGCAAGCTGAGCATGGATCAGCAACAAGTCCGGACTGAAGGAAAGGCCATCAGTGTCCTGGGCTCTGTTAACAGGAGCACTGTTGTTGGAGGGCAGTGGTTGTTACCTATCTTGGCATGTGTAACACTGAATCTTTGGCTGGGTTTTCACCCCTCCCAGTTCCAGGAGCACATTGATAGACAGGAGGAAGGTTGGTTGAAGGCCACTGGGATGGCCAGGCCTGAAGTACTTCTGTGGTGAGAGGCAGAAGAAATGGGGCTTCTACCTGGAAAAGGGATGGGGAGACCTAATGGCTACCTGCCCATATCTGTGGGGCAGTCCTTGAGATTATACAGCCTTTGGTGGTGGAAGATCTTCAGTTTCCAGGGGGGAGTACTTGACAGCAAGAAAACAAGAGACATGGTCTTAAATTACACAGGGGGATTTCATCTAAGTCAAGTTTTTTCTTCCAGTGGGGACAGGCAGGCAGTGGAGCAGGTCACCCTAAAAGGCTGTGCATGCCCTGTCTTTGAGGGTTTTGTGGCATGACTGAGCAAAGCCCTGAGCAGCCTGATCTTACCTAATCTCTGTTTTGAGCAGCAGATGGGACTACAGACCTGCTGAGGTACCTCCCCCACCAATTGATTCTGTAAAATTGGAAATCTTAAGTTCTACTTAGATTAAAGAAAAATACTGTTCAGTGCTGAATCTGCTATCTGGGAGAGTTACCTTTGATCGTGTCTCTTGATCTTGTGTACTGATAATTTTTTTACCTCCCCATACAGCCTTTGCTTATTGACCTTTCAGTTAAATCTGGGTGTCCTTGTTGGTCACTGATGTTCTGTATTTGAGAATATAGAAGGGCTACTTAATGAGATGTTGACTTGTTAGAAACAGCTGTTTCAGAGACCCTGTGTATATTCACATTCCTTGTACTTTCTGCTGTATAATGGGATGACCCTGCCCCAGCAGGGAGGTCAGACCAGATGACCCACTGTGGTCCCTTCCAACCTGACCCATCCTTTGATTTTCACTTTGAAACTTTTAAAATGAGGGGGAGAAGAGTAGAGGACAGCTGGTCTCAAGAGGCACTACTTTGCTGAGGAGGAGGATGTATCAGTGCTCCAAGTAATTGAGATCTTCTTATATATATATTACAGCAGGGTGAGGTGTGTGGGCTAAGTACATTCTTTAGCGGAAGATTCAACTGTCAGTTTATTATGACCTCAAAACTAACTGACATTACTTTGTAGTATTAGTATAATGCTGATAAAATAAAACAATAATATTTAAATGTATTAACCTGTCAACAGCTTCAGAAGGGGCGTGAGAAATTTATGCTGGAATAACTATTTCTGAATGTTCATGTTTATTTTAAATAGCAGTCCAGATAATTTCATCAGTCCATAATACACTGCTGAGTGCCTCTACATACCCAAAAGGTATTAGGTGATCTGCCTAACAGAATGGGAAAGATTATTCTGATAAGTATTAAAAAACACTTGGAGGACAATGCAGGCATCAGACACAGGCAGCAAGGCTCCATGAAGGCAAAGTCCTGCTTGTCAAACCTGATTTCCTTGTATGACAGGGTAACCCACCCAGCTGATCTAGGAAAGCCAGTAGATGTAATCCTCTTGAACTTCACCAAAGCTTTTGACAGGCTCCCTCAGGATCCTTCTGAACAAAATGTCCATCCCACAGCTGGATAAACACATCATGTGGTGGGAGAGCAGCTGGCTCATGGGTCAGGAACAAATGGGGACAGTGACTGGGGTGGCACCAGGTCAGCACTGGTCCCTGGTGGGTTCTGCAGGGCTCCATCCTGAGCCCTGTGCTCCTCACCATCTTCATGAACAGCCTGGACACAGGATCCAGTGGAACACCCTGAGAGTTTGCCACTGACACTGAACTGGGAGGAGTTGTCAACTCCCTCCAGGGCAGAGAGGCTCTGCAGAGAGACCTGGACACTCACCAGCGGGGTTAAGTTTAATGAGGGCAAGTGCTGGATTCTGCTCTGGGATGGGACAACCCTGGCTGTGTGTATGGACTGGGAATGAGGGGCTGGAGAGCAGCTGCAGAAAGGAACCTGGGGTTCCTGGTCCATGGCCAGTTGAATACAAGTCAGGAGTGCCCTGGCAGCCAGGAGGGACATCCATGTCCTGGGGGACATCAGGGACAGCATCACCAGCCAGGCAAGGGAGGGGATTGTCCTGCTCTGCTCTGCCCTGGGGCAGCCTCACCCTGAACATTGTGTGCAGTTTTGGGCACCATGGTTTAAAAAGGGCATGAAACCATTGGAGAGCAACCAGAGAAGGGCCATGAGGATGGGAAAAGGTCTGGAGGGGGCAAGTCTTAAGAGGAGTGACTGTGGGCATTTAGTCTGTTCAGCCTGGAGAAAAGAGACTGAGGAGAGATTTCATTGAGGTCAACTGTTGCAATAACGCAGATGGGACTCAGTTTCTTCATGCAGAAAAGCTCCTTCTTTATTCACATACCTCATTTTTGTACAGTTTTCATCAATTTCTGTGTTTAACTCCAATTGGCTAATAGTTTTCTTGCCACTCAGTTCATCAGTTAGAAAGTGCTTGTGTGTGTACATGTTAAGACTCTGTCTACATTTTTTACATTTTTTTCTTTGTGGATTCTCATGGGACAGCTATCTTTATTGTAGGTGCAACTTATTTTTCTCCACAGAAGGGGCAGATGCCAATCTCTTCTCTCTGTGACCAGTGACAGGACTCGAGGAAACATCATAAAGCTGAGTCATGGGAGGTTTAGGTTGGATATTAGGAAAAGTCTCTTCCCCCCAGGGGGTGTTTGAGCTCTGGAACAGACTCCCCGGGGTGGTGGTCACAGCACCAAGCCTGACAGAGCTCAAGAAGCGTTTGGACAAAGTTCTCAGGCACAGGGTGTGACTTTTAAGGTATCCCATGCAGGGCCAGGAGTTGGACTCAGTGACCCTGATGTGTCCTTTCCAGGCTGGCATATTTTATGATTAACAGCTGCTCCCAGTATGCTGACAAGTAGAAATTTATTCACAAAGTCCTCTTTCTACTAATTTTAGACAAAAAGAACTGACAACAACAGTTCCTCTTGCCAAATGCTGCCTAAACTTAATCAGTTCTTTCAAAAAGAAGTTGTAGAGGTTGCAGTATGAGGTTTCTCTGCAAAAAGGGGATGTCAGGAGGAGTGAAAATAATAACACTTGCCAGGAGTGAATTGACATAACAGTAATTGTAACATATAGTCCCTATGATTAAAACTTGAAAACTATTTAAAATTTTGTCTTGAAAACTGTATTTTATTTAAATAATTACAGAATTTAAAATGTATGTGTTGCGACATGTTTGGATTTTGGTTCTTTGTCCTTTTCATTCAACTTCTTCATTATGGTCTTGCTTGTTCCCTGTCCTTTGTCATTTCCTCATTTTTCTTTATTCAAAAAGCTACTTGTTTCCATGATTAGACTTCTCAGTTATCAGTGTCCTTTCATCTGTAGCCAGGTCTGTCAGAAGCCTCAGAAAAATTCACCACATTGAAGCAAAAAAAAAAGCTTAATTTAATACAGGCTATTTTTTTCTACTTGATATTTATTAGTGAGTTGCTATCCTTAGTTTGTTTGGACAATCCTGCTACATTATCTCTAGGCTATCAGTTCTTCAGCACTGAAAGATTTCTTTACCTTTCCTAAATTTTCTATCCAATTTAGGAACTCCATTGTTTGTCCTGTAGTGGATTTGGCACTTCTTGAGAATGGAAGTTACTTTCACCTAGTGGAATATTATCAATAATTAAAATGTGATGTTTGATTTTCAGCATTTCAATTTTAAAATACAGATTTCTATGAAGACTGCTTAATGTCTTGTTGGATCGTTGTGTTACCCTCTAGAACTAGCGTTTCAGGAATATTTACAGGAAGTGCAACAATGTTTCATTTATTCAATAACTGCAAATTACTCCTTTGTCTGCCAGCATGAGTTTGGAAAAAGCTGTAGATCTGTTAAAACACATAAAATAGCTTAGCTGACGATGCTTCCAGAGCAGTTAGGATTGGCCTTTTGATATGTGTTTGATTATGTTGCTGCTTACTTTGTTAATGCCAAATTACTTCTGTTTCAGCAGACCAGAGTATTTAAAGTCTTGTTTTAGCTTTGATAGGAGCTTAAACCATCGTTTTAATGAAAATGTAGACTGAAGTATTGTTTTTATTTTTGCAGCAAAATGAGAAGGAGAATTTGCTGAAGGAAAGAAACCACATTTTATCAACTCTGGGTGAGACAAAGCAGAATCTGACTGGACTTTGCCAGCAGGTGTGTAAGGAAGCAGCCTTGAGTCAAGAGCAAATACAAATACTTGCAAAATATTCTTCTTCAGATTGTCCACTCTCATTTTTGTTCCCAAAAAGAGAACAAGCAGCCCCATCTGATAGTGAGCTTGTGGTACCAGCATCTGTAGAATCAGCAAATGGTCTTTCAGGTGTCACAGCTACAGCTGAGCAGAGCTCCTGTTATCAGTGTGTCAAGAGCGCGTGCGAGGCCACGTTCGATCAAGTGCAAGAGCTGCATCCAGTTCCTGCCAGAACACTGGAGCAGACGTCGCTCGTGGAGCCGTGTGGACAGAGCAGTGGCATCACAGACTTCTGCCAACAAATGACTGACAAATGCACTACAGATGAGTGAACCTCTCCTTCCCACTGCCAGCCTTCTCAGCATTGCAACTAGAAGTGGGATTGAGCATTATTGGAAAGTAACTTACTAAGTGAGAGAAAAAAGTTTAATCTTTTTTTTGACAATTACATGGTCATCATTATTTGGCAAGCTTTTGGGTTGCTCTGTGTAGTTCCAAAATGTAATTTGTATGTGTCAGCCTCGGAGTTTTTCTGTGTGGTGATGCCAAGGAGGGTTCAGGAAAGCTGTTGGAAAGTACAGATTCCATGCACAGGTGCTTATTTGTGAGGAAGTTTTGTTAAAGTATAGAGCAGCCTACTCTGATTTATGCCACAGTCCTTAATGCCACTCTGTATTTTAAGGAAAGCCTCCTGACAGCTGTTGATGCACAATGACTTCTATACCTGGAATGCTTCGAAGACTTCTTTTTTTTCCTGATAGACAAACCTTAAGCATGTATAGTTCTGTAAATGTTCATTTTGTGGATGGGCTAAGTGACATGACAGGATGAGGAAATTCTGGAATAGCCCCCTCCCCATCGCAGAGAAGACTTTTACTGAATTAAAGTAGTAGGCTTTTATTGAATAAGTGCTCTTGACTCTGTAGCACAGAATTAAAAAAACTGGAGCAGCAGAGATGCTGCCACATACTGGTTTCTTCTCTAAATTTAGTGAGAGGAGTAACAATGTGCTGTGGAAGGCAGACATCTGAAACTGGTGCAGTTCTTGCATGAGTGTGCATTGGATCCTCTAGCATCTGAATCCCATAGGCTTGTTAAAACTCTCACTGCTGTATTGTGACTTCCTGTCCTAGCACCTTCAAGCTTGCTGCTTGTTTGTGGCAAGTTGGAATCAAAGTATTGTGAAAGTCTAAGGACAGACTTTAAGGTATTCAGGCGCCACATTTTTTTCTTTCAGTGCCTAACTGAAATGTTTGTTCTCTGATCACTGGGACCAGTAAAGTTCTATTTCAGAATCAGTCTTCAGAATGCTTTATGGCTAAACCTGTAGTATATTTTCAATGGCTTGTACTATTAGCATAGATATATAAAAAGTTTATTGAAGAAATGAGCTGGAGATATTTCCTTTATTACTTCGTGAAGGAGAAATTCAGCTACTGAAAATGATCCCCATTTTCTAGATTTTTACATAGTAGTGGATGCATATTGTATACCAATGATGCTTTGTTATTTTGATGTTATTCTCACACCAGAACTAAGTATTGAGCCTCACCACAGAAAACTTTGGGTTTGCTGGTTTACAAAATATGAAGAATCTTGTACAAGCCAGTGGAATTCTTCATTTCCTACCTCAGAATGTGTATTAGCTTTTTGTGTCTTTGTGTGCATGTACAGTAGGCAGCAATTAAGCAAAGGCCCTTGTAAATACTGCTTTTCAGTTTTACCTTGCAGTGAGACAAAACTTGTTCTTGGCAAGGCTTTTTTTTTCCCTCCCCCCACCAACCATAGGTAACATAGCATTAATAAATACAGTAAGCCACTTATTTAAAACAAAAATTTTAAAATTGACAGATTTCAACAGGACTTCTCATAACCAGCACATAACACAAATGACTACACTACCTCACCTATGGGACTGAAAGTTGATTCAAATCTCTAGTAAATCCTTGGATTTTCATCATATATCGTTACTTTTTAAGGGAAAAAATATGGAGCATAGCTTGTATAAATCACAACACTTTCAGAAATTGAAATTCAGAAATAAATACTACAAGGCAAACATCATGATAATTGAATTGAAATTATTTTAAATTACTATCATTGAGATATGATGATCCTGTATATGTATTATTTCATGAAGTTCTCTGGGCTTTTTCTCCAGTTTCTGTAGATTCCTGGTTAATTTAATCCTGTCTCCCTCCCAGGCTGCCACCCCGGGAAGCATTTTGCTCGTGTCTCCATTTTATTTAAAAAGCAAACCAACAAGAAACAATCAAAACAAAATTCAAAGCCCAGACCTCTACTGTTCATAACTACTCTCACTTTTAAAGCTGGTGATATTCTGAAATGACATGGACAATGGCATTAAAGCGTTGTCCTAATAGTGCATATAGTTGGAAATAGAATTCCCTGGGATAAATCCTTGTTATAACAAGGTGGAGCATCTTTGTAGGGAATGGCTGTCTGGGAGCTTATCCAGTGCCCAGAGCCCTGACACACTTGGCTGCAGATTAAGTTTGAGGGTAGGTTTTTGCCTGACCAGCTGCATCTAAATAATTTTTTAAATATTTATTTAATACCATAGACCTACAAGTTGCATGTTGACTTCTATAAGCCTATATCATCAACTTGCAAATGTTATGAATGAATGACAATTTTATGATACAGAATTCTCAGGAAAATGTTTTTGGAGTTTGGTTTTATTTTTTTTTTCCAGTAAAGAAATACTCAATTTTGAAATTGTAAAATACTTTGTTAAAGCATGTTTTAAAATACTTTGGTCAGATATCTTAAAGCCATAAGGGTATGATGGCATACAGATTGTAAAATAAACAGATAATTACAACAGTTGATTTTGTATTTTTCATAATTCAGTATTTTCTAAGTCTACAATAAAAACCACTATCCTTTCTACAAAGGCTTTTCTATTTTGTATAAGTCCTCTGCTGTGAAAGTCTCTACTGGTGCATTATTCATTTATGTAGCACTGCTCAAACAGTTCCGAAAATGGTACCAAAGCAGTCTCTATATAGTTTATAAGTTGAATAGACCCAAACCACTAGCTTAGGATTCTTCAGACAAAGCTGAAATCTAATAATCCAGAGAGGTAGTTGTATCAGAATTGGATATCTACTGAACTACTCATAATATTTCCTCAGTAGTGTGTATTTTTTTCTATTGATTTTCTTTTTTAATTGCATATTCTTAAATACATGAGTATTCTTCTCAACCTAGTGGAGGTTAAATTTGCCACATGGAAGACCTGCTTTTTCATAGGAATAGCAGAGCCAAGATAGAATTTAAAATAAAACCCCTAAAACTGGTTAACAAGTAATGAGTGAGAATAATATTGCAATACAAGTAAGTTGAGTATCTCTTGTTAACTTGGGAAATAACGTTTAAGGCTTTCTTAATATATGATTATAGTCTGGTAAGAATTCAGTATGATACTTTAACAAGGCTTCCTAATTTTTACAATGTACTATTTCATATTTACTGTGAAAGAGAAGGAGATGGATGGGAGAGAGGTGGGAAGAAACAAGACTCAGTAATCAAAATAGTACTACAGAGCATGTATATATTCAACTTCATTAACTTGTTGAAGGCTATAAGTCTCAAGCTTTCAAGTGAACTGGCATGATTTTGTTTAAAAGTATTTGGTAAGAGAGACTCAAAAGTTCTAAATCATACTGCAATTTTATTTCTCAGTGGTGATAAATCAGTTGATACATTTCATGTCAGTCTGGCAACATTTGGGACTTTTTCAGGCAATGATCTAGGAAATAAGATTTTCAATGAACAGCCTCTACTGCTCTGAGTCTTCATTTCTGTTACTTTGACTCTTGTTAAAAATACACTTGATTTGTGTTAATACAGGATCCTCTGAAGTCCTTCAGATGGAGCCTCACCAGGTTGTACTTACACAGATTGCCTGTCAGATACTTCTAGGTGGCAGTGAAAAATGGTGTATTGAATCAGCATGTGAAGGTAGTTTAAATGCAGATGTTACAACACTGTTGGTTGGTATAGTGACATAACTGTTCATTGAAATTATAACCACCCATATTTATAACATTTACCTGAATGCAAAATAATCAGCTAGCAACTGTGTGAAATTATTATTCTTAACAAAGTAGCAAGTTAAAAACTAGGGGACAGGTGTAGGGATAAAAGAGAGCAGAAGTCACAGAATCCCTAGATTTGGATTAATAGCAGACTGTGGGAGTTTGGGGAAATCACTGACAGCTGTCTATTGGGCTGGTCCATTTTTCACACATGGTATGGGAATGTAGGAGTCTTAAAAGGTACATGCATTTTTCAGACTCTTATTCTGGTCTCTGAAGTAAATCAGTCCTGTTTACCCATAAAACCAAGAAACTGCTAACCTGCATCTATCCAGATGTTATCCCAAAAAGCCTAAGGACTTGTCATTGTTCTTGTTGAAAATCTGTCCTATGAATTGTTTCACAGGCTTTTATAAGGGCTTTAAAAACACTGACAATTTCTGTGTTTTTATGTCCTTTCTTTTTTTCTCCCTCTACAGGAATTATAGTAAACCTTTTATATGCAAATCAAAATAGTGGATGAAGGACTGAAATTCTGTGCTTTGTGTTATACAGAATACCAGAATTTGTCTTGGTCTTGTCAGTTATAAAATCTACTGTTTCAACTTTGTAGTGAACTTACAAGACTTCAAATTTTTACATAGAAATCTGGACTCTTGACTGGTTGGAAATCTCAGACTGATGGGCAACAACAGAACTGTGTGGAGACGTTCTTTTGCAGGCTTTGTCCTTTGAGTGTTTCCCTTCTGCTACATCTCAGGCTGGCAGGAATTGTGTAGTGTAGCCAAACCTGTTTTGAGTTCAGAGCAATAGGCTTTTAAGTAAAATAAGTGTTGAGTTGCCATCAGAGAGTATGTGCCTGTTCAAACCAGCTCCCACTATCCAAGTCTAGCAGTGCTTTAAGGACTGGAGCTGGGAGCTGTCTCTGCCCTAAAAGGCAGAGTTGACCTCAGAAAGTAAGATTTTGTGTGTGTGACTCCCTTTGTGAACTCTTCAGGTTTTCATGTAGTATTGTGTAGCTCTGAGTTTCTAGGTTTGTAGAAGGCAAATTAATCTCTTGCATTACACTTTCTTATGCATGCAGTCATTGCAAGTGAGGGAGAAAACACCATGATGTGTGGTGGGCTCCTGAAGGAGGGTGATGGTGCCTTTCCTTGGGAAGGAAAGCACCTTGCCACAGTATTGGTGTGGAAATGATTGGTTGCCCAAGGGAGGTTAAGGCCAGCAACATCTTTATCTCTTGGCATTGTTGGGGAGCAATCCCCAGTGCTATTCTGTTTTGGGGGTGGTATCCAAATTTTGGAGGTCAACTCATGAAGGAAGATTACATGACCTCTTCTTGGGTAGGAAAGCACCCAGCTCCAGTGTTGGTAGTGCAGATAAGAAGATGCCCAGGGGAGTTAACAGCCAGGAATACTTTATTTTCTTGGAAACCATTGTGTGGGAGCAATCCCTGGACATCCTCGGTTTTGGAGCTCAGCTTCACTTTTCAATGTTGGGCTCATGAAAGAGGATGAGAGCACCTTTCCTTGGGAAGGAATGCACATAGTGCCAGTGTTGGTGATTCGGTTGAAAGGCTGCCCAGAGGCGGTAAAAGCCAGCTACAATTTTCTGTCCTGGATACTTTTGTGTGAGATCAGTCCCTGACTGTATTCAGGATGTGTTGGAGCCTGGCTCCAATTTTCAGAGCAGGTCTTCTGAAAAAGAATGGTAATACCTATCCATAGAAAGGACAGAGCCTGATCCCATTTTCAGTGTTGGAAATGTGAGGTGTCCAGGGACTGTAAGAGCCAACAATAGGTTTCTCTTCTAGCACTTTTCCTATGAGAGCAATTCCCAATTTTATTCAGTTTTGGAGTTGGTATCCAAAGTTAGGAGAGGGGCTTCTGAAAAAGTATGGCAGTAGCTTTCCTTGGAAAGGAAGGCAATGCAATGCAGATAATAGGCTATTCATGGGATATAAAGGTTAGGAAAGGTTTTCCATCCTGGCACATTTTGTGTGAGAGCAATCCAGGATGTATTCCATAATTCTTCAGGTAGAAGAAGAATTCTGCAGAATTGGTAAATGGGCTCCTGAAGGAGGATGACAGTACCTTTCCTGGGGAAGGAAAGCATGTATTGACAGTTTGGGTGCTCTAGAGGATCATCTACCTAATGGAGGGAAAGGCCAGCAACAGCTTTCTGTCCTGGAACCTTCTGTGTGGGAGCAATCCTTGAATGTAATCAGTATTGGAGTCCAACTCGAATTTTTAGTGTTCGTTTTCTGAGAGGATGACAGTACTTCCTGCAGGGATGGAACAGAACTAACTCCAGTGTTGGTGCTGCAGAGAAAAGACTGCTCAGGGTAGGTAAAAGCCAGCAATAACATTTTCTCCTGGAACCTTCTGTGTGGGAGCAAATCTTGAACATAATCATTTTGGAGCTCAGCTGCAAATTCCAGAGGTGGGATTCTGAAATAGGATGTTACTACTTTTCTTTGGGAAGGAATGCACTATAGTCTCGGTGCTGGTGGGAATTTGTCTTTTGTCCTGGAAGATCAAGGATAGCAAACCAAATATATCAAAATAAATTATTTACTCTCATAGTCTTCAGGTGACAACATCCCCTATTCGGTTACCACTAAAGAATCAGAATGGGCTTTGAGCCCAAACAAAAGGTGCCAGGACAGAAAGCTTGTGCAGGCCTTTATCTGCACCACCACCATGAGGACTAAGTGCTTTTCTTGCAAAGATGAATGTGCTGCCAGAAATTTCAGAATTCCTCCTGCAAAATTTGAATCTGAGTACCATCATTAAAGACACCGAGGGATTGCTCCCAAACCAAAGGTGCCGGAACACAAAGCTGATACTGGTCCTTCTCTCTCCTTGGCAGACTGTCATCTGCTCCACTGTGGCATAGTGCTTTTTCGCCCACATCCAAAATTGAAATACAACCTTCAAATCTGTATAGCTCCCAAAATTGCAGCTATACAGGAGGCCCCATGAGAACAAACTGTTACTGGCTTTTCGCTCTCCTGAGCAGCCTGTTGACTTCAACTACCATTGGGGCTACATGCTTTCCTTCACGAGGAAAGGTACTACCATTCACTTCTTGGAGGGCATATGCAAAATTTAAATTCGGTCTTCAAAAGTAAAGAGGGCACAGGATTGCTCTCAAAAAAAAAAAAAAGAAAAAGAAAAAAAAAAGTCCCAAGAAGAAAGGTTTTGTGGCTGTTTACCTTGCCTGGGCGGCCTACCATCTGTACAAAAAACACTGGGGCAAGGTGCTCTCCTTTCCCAGGAAGGCTGTTTCATCCCTTTCTCTCTCCCTCCTACAAATCTGGATACCATTGCTCAGTCTAGTACATCCAGGAAATGGTCCCAGAACAGAAAGCTGTTGCTGGCCTTCACCTCCAGTGGGCAGCCTATGATCAGCACTTAAAAACACTGGCTCTCCAGGTTTTCCTTCACGTGGAATAGCAGCTTACCAACCATAAGAGGGAGTGAATGCTGCTAGAGCGTGATGTGAATTAAGGGCTGCAAATGGATCTGAAGGCTAGACAAACTTTTCTGTCCTGGCACATTGCTTTTTGTCAGTACTGACAATTTCACCTTAGGATGTGCACATTCTTTGTTTCTGGAGAATCAGGACATTACCTCTTTTGCAACTACACTGCCGCCATCATGTGGAACTGAGCAACAGTGACGGGGAAGGCAAAAGACACCACGAGCTTTTTGTTGTGGTAACTGTTAGTGTGGGACCTTGGGTCTGTAAGAGGGAAAGAATGGGAAGGTACATAGAGAAGGAAACAGAATAGCACCAAGGTGTGCACAGGAAGCAAGTGAAAGGCGATGCCCAGCCCTTTCTTGTTCTAGGACCTTACTCTGAGGGATTTTGGAGATTTCAAATTGGCAGATAGACTCACCAGACTGTGGGAGTACGAGACCCTACATACAGCTGGCAAGAAGGGTGCATAGCCCCAGTGTTCGTGGTACACTGGTGGGCAGTGAGGAGAAGGGGCAGGATTGGGTACCAAACCCACACAAAAGGGCCAAGCACCATTGTGACCAGTGGCTCTGGACCTAATACAACAAATGCTGAGATCAACTTTGTTTCCAACCCACTCTTTTGTGGGCTGTGCCCTCCTTGTGTCTCACACTGGGACCCAAGTAAGACTGCCTTGGTTTAGGAATGGCATTTCAAGATTTACTGCTCCCACTGAAACCATTCTAAACTATGAGCCATTTGCTCACTTCTCCCCCTACACAACGCAGGAGACTGGGGGCACGAAAGGTAAAGATCGTGGGTTGAGATAGGAACAATTTACTAGCAAGGAGTAAAAAACAGTAACAGCAACAGAATCAATAACAGAACTGTGACCACTCCCTCAGCTCCAATTGACACTTACCTGCCACTCCCAGCCCTTGTCCAAGGTCCCACTCCAGCTCTCTTACAGGCTCCCTTCAGGTCCTCTTCAAGATACTGAAATCAGTAACATTTTTAGCACAGATCAAATCTGTCACTATTAAATCATGTAATTACAACTGCAATGGTATTTCAAATATCTAAACTATGATTTATGTAGTTATGTGAATTCCAGTGTTCATCCTATTGTGTTCACTCCAGAAATTCAGTTTTGGAAGATTATTTTTTTCTGACATATTGGAATAGTCAACCAGAATCAGCAACCACATCATTTCCTTCACTCCCTTCCTAAAGGAACAAGGCTTACCAAGTTGCACTGCAACAACTCCTTGACAGATGAGTTTATTGAAGCAATTTTTAAAAGCAGGTATTTCTGAGTGTACTGCATCAATCCCAACGAATCAAAACAACTCTCCAGTGTCCCAAGGAAGCGTGCAAATGGCATGTGTTTAATATAGTCATTTATACTACATGACATAAGCATAAATCTTATTCAGATGCTAATTAATTGCTATAGTTCCCCTAAAAAAAGTTGGGCACACATGGAGAATAGCTCTTAACCCAAGGCTGTTACAGCTGCCCACCTGCCTTGGACCCCAAAATCAAGTCACTAGTGCTCTCACCTATATAACAGATTTTTGAAGTGGTTTTTCACATTTAAATTAAACACCTTGGGTTTTTTAGGACTATCCTTAGATGACATTTAGTGGGAAGTGTAACATTTGAATATTAACTACAATATAAATACTTCAAATGTTTTTTTCACCATTTTGCTCCCAATCTTCAGCCACTTTAATCTAAAAAAATAGGTTCCATGAATGACATTACAAAATGAAACCAGAAAACCAGGGCAAATAAACAAAACACCAAGCCCAAACGCTCCCTCAAAATCCTGACACAACTTATGCAACTTAGAAAAGGAAGGAGGGTCCAGAACCCAGAGGTAAATCATTAGTCCTACAAAATGAAAGGTGTCTGGAGCTTAGGCAGTGCCACCATCTACACATGTACAATAATCACAAATTAACAGTGTTTGCCTGTATCTAAAAAAAATAAAAAATTCACCATTTATCCAGATCTTCCTTTTGAAGAACAGTTGTAAGAATTCCATATTCTGAATGCAAATCACTTTTTAGTTATTCCACTTGGAGTGCACAGCTGCTTTTTAAAGGTCAGGACCCACTTCAATATGTCCCTACTCTTCAACTCATGAGTTTTCACATATTTTAATGTTTTACCAGCCCTTTTGACCAATAATAAGATCATTTTATTGTCAAAATAAGTATTTTTTAGCAAATGAAAAGCTTTTGCAACAGTACAACATCTCTATATCCAGTGTGAAAGCAACATGGTGGTATAAATATATGCATACATTGTAATTACACAGAATCTATTATACACATTCCAGTTAACCATGGAACAATTAACAGGAGTAGATGACCACTGATTATGGGCACAAAGTATTTCTGTGAGCAAGATTTTGAGAAACTTGAGGAAAAATCTGGTTTCTGGAAAGATGACAACCTTAGGATTCCATTTTTGTTTTCAATGAAGTCAATGATTTTTATTTTTAAGGATGCTGTATATAAGAATGCACTTTGTATTAAAACGAAGATCAGTACTTTACAGTTTAAGAAACTTTACATATGTACATAAATTACACATCAGGAATGGTTTTAAAGCTCAAAATGAGTGGTGGGAAAAGTCTATTTTCCTTCTATTAGAATCTTGAACTCTTTTACGTTGTGATCATTTGCAACAGTAAGGGCATGATCCAGGGCTCGGATACTTGCTAGAAGCTTTATGATCTGCTTGATGTGCTCCCTAAAAAAGAGGCAGAAACAGAACAATCAATGACATGGATTAATTTTCCAGCAGAAGACTACATTATGGAGCCATATATTTAATATTCCTGTTGCAGATTTATTATGCTTGCTTAATGAGGGTAATGGCAACAGATTTGTTACATGCTAGGAAAAAGCAGGACAGAAATCAAATTAGAACCTGCTATGAAAACAGGATAACTGGATGTTCCTTCTCCATTAAAAATTTTTACCAAAATTTTTATCACTTCACCTGGTGAAGAAAGTTCTTTCAAATTCAGAAACATATCACCAAAATAAGAGAGTTCAAAAACTTAAATTAATTTAAATCCCAAATTGTTACACTGAAACACAGGACTGTACCAAGACTGGAAGACTTGTTCACTCTTGTGCTGTTGCTGTCCCCATGACATGTCAGCTTACTTGGTCAGCAGTAACATGTCTAATGCAATCTTTTAATTAAGCTGATCATTGGATTCAAGTAAAATTACTCTTGGATCTCAGACAAAACTAGGCTCTAGATCTAGTTGGTTGTGTAAATAGTCAGAACTTTTTAACTGTATACAAAAGACAGTTTGCCACTATGCAGGAACCAGCAACAGGCTCACAAGGTTAACCAGTCCAAACACGGTAGCTACAAAATTTGGCAGAATCATAGAATGCTTTGGGTTGGAAGGAACCTTAAAGCTTATCTCAGTCCAACCCCCTGCCGTGCACAGGGACATCTTCCAGCAGAGCAGGCTGCTCAGAGCTCCATCCAACCTGGTCTTAAGCATTTCTGGGGATATGAAGCTTCTCTGGGCAACCTGTGCCAGGGCATCACCACCTTCACAGCCAAGAATTCCTTCCCAATATCTAACATAAATATCTCCTCCTTCAGGTTTACAGCCACTCCCCCCTTGTCCTGACACTATTTGCTCATATAAAAAATGCTTCTCCCTGCATTTTATAAACCCCTTTGAGAATCCAGGACACTAAGCAGTAGCGCAAAATATATTATCAGTGTTTCACTATTTCCAGCAGTTGCTATTTTCAGACACCTTAAAAATATCCATTTCTAACATGTGAATTCAAAGAATATTCCAAAGACACACAGCAGGATGCAAAGAGTTATGAATGTTTGCATGCATTGGCAATATAAATCAAATCACAAGAACTGCAACTGTTTAAACTCAAAATAAGTTACCTTGCATTTCTCTTCTCTACATCAGAGCAACCAATGCTGTTTCTGTAAATTGTATCAGCCAGGTGAACAAGGTATCTACAGAAGTTTTCTAGCTGAGAAATAGTCTTGTCTCCTGTTAGATTAGTGAACCACTGCTTAGGGAAGCAAGCAATTACCTACAAAAAACAGGGATAAGGAAGTTAAACACAACATAACAAAATGTTTAAAAGCTATGTAAACATGATTTGTGAAGTCCGCCTAGTAAGACTGCAGCGACAAGGCCCAACAGAATGAAAAAATGAGAAATCTACAAAAAAACCCACACCAAAATCCAAGCAGCGAAGCACTGAAACCCACAGTATACCTAATCCATCTGGCATGAGCCAGAGAAGGTTCTTTCATTAGTCTATATACTAAAAATAAAAAAAAAAATCTATTTTTTAAAAGACTGCAGCTTTTGAGATATCAAAGCCAAGATTTCATAGGCAATGTCAAGTTTTAACTATATTTTCCTATTTTCCTTTCAGCTGAAGTCCATTACTTTAAACATTGCTTGATTTTACTTACACTTTGAGCTTTCTTAATGCTGTCCTCTCCATACTCTGAGTTTTGAAAAGCCATAAGAATGTATCTATTTAGTAACCCATCTATGGACAGCTCCTGTAGAGTTTTGTTTGAAAGGATTCCATACCACTGGAGAAAGTTTCCCAATAACTGAAAATACAACACAGAGAAAATAACTATTCCAAAATGTACTGAAACCAGAGAGTTGATGAAACACATCAAACATTTTAAAATCTTTTACACGTTTTGCAAAGCTATTCAGAATACAGTCTCCCTTGCTGCTGCAATTTAAACAGAGAATTCCAGAGAAGAGTTCTGTTTGTGTCATCATGGAGAACAGTTGTTCAATCAACATCAGTCTCTACTTCTCTGTTTAGCTATGAGTTCATTTCCAATAAAACACTATGAAGAAAATTAACTATGACAGCCACAGCTTTGAGCTCCCCCATTCTCCAAAAGTAGTAGATTTTATTTTGACAAGCACAAGGATATAAAAAAGCTGGGGTGAATAAACTAAGTGACCCCATAACATTCAAGCTCAAATGATGGTGGCTTCCACTTGACAACCTTTTCAACTACAAAACCAATTAGGCTGAAAAAGATCTCTGAGATCAAGTTCACTCTTAGACCAAAAAACACTTTGTCAACTTGACCAGAATATGGAGTGCCACATTCACCTTCCTAAATGCCTCCAGGGATGTGACTCCACCACCTTTCCAGGCAATCCATTCCCATGGTTAATAATCCTTTCTGTGAAAAAATTCTTCCCAATGTCCATCCTGAAGCTCCCCTGGCACAGCCTGAGGACACTTCCTCTCATGCTGTCGCTGGCTGCGTGGGAGCAGAGCCCAACCCCACTTGGCCACACCTGACTGTCAGGCAGTGATAAGGTGTCCTCATCCTGTCCCCCCCTTCCCCGCCTCCTCCAGGCTAAACAACCCCAACTCCCTCAGCTGCTCCTCACAGGACTTCCCCTTTAGACCCTTTCCACTCTATTCCCATCTCTGGATATGATCCAGCCCCTCAATGTCTTTCCTAAACTGATGGACCCAGAGCTGGACACAGCATTTGATGTGTGGCCTCAGCAGTGCCCAGGACAGGGGGACAATCACTGTCCTTCTGGACACACCACTGCTGGTACTGGCCAGGTGCCCTTGACCTTCTTGCCCATCTGGGCACACCTGGCTCACCTTCAGCTGCTGACCTGCACCCCCAAGGCCTTTCCTGCCACTCACCCTGCAGTTCTGGGGTTACTGTGGACAAAGCACAGGGACCCAGCACTTGGCCTTGCTGACCCTCATTCCACTGGCCTCATCAACCCAGGTCACTCTGCAGAGCCTTCCAGCCCTCCAGCAGATCAACACTCCTGCCCAACCTGGTGTCATCCACAAACTTACTGAGGGTGCACTTGATCCTCTCATCCAGATCACCAATAAGGATATAAAACAGGACTGGGCCCAAAACTGAGCCCTGGGGGACACCACTACTGACTGGACACACCATGAAGAGGGCACAGTGCTTATCAAAGATTGAGAAACTGGAGTAAGAGTTTTTGCAAATGAAGCTGAAGCAGTTTCCATTTACCACGCTCCACAAATCTGGGGAGGATTTTATTGCTACACTGTCTTAGACCAAAGATTTACTGGACATGTTTACTGACTTACCTTAACAGAGGACCAAAACTGACGTTGGAAAAACAAATATGGACCAGAGTTCTTGTTTTCTAAGATGCTGGAAAGTAAGAAATCTCTTTAATGCGCAACCGAGACCACACCTCTGTCTTGCATTTGCTGACTTTTTCCTTCCAACACACAGGTCATTTCCACAAATATTCCCTTCTATCCTTCTTGTCTTTGCTAAATGCTCCCAGAAGGATAACAAAAGATCTCCTGTGTCCAGGCACTGAACCACACTAAGAAAGACCCCTCCTAACTATGGACAGAATACAGTGACTTGCTAAGAAAGGTCTAATACCATAGTTAAAAGTAAACTTACTTTTTTGGATATAAGGGCATGAATACATCATCATCTAGTGTTCTCCTCATTCTTAGCAACAATGCCTTTAAAAGCATCTGAAATAGATAATTTTATTTGAAATGTCCAATGCACTGCTCAGTAGTTAAACACTCAAAAACTGATTTTTAAAGCAACAAAGAACACTTGTAAACAGTAAAAGAACACACATAACAGTAAACATATATACATATTTGAGCACACAAATAAATAGTCTCAAAGAAGTCTTAATAATTAACAGAGCTGAAATTTAACACTCAAATAAAACCTGAACTCTTAATACTGGTTTGTGCATTCACAGAAGGCAGATAAAACAATCCAATTTTCAGGCAGTACATTTGAAAAGGTTGCAAAGATCTAGAAAAAAAAAGCCTGAGTATTTGTAGCTAACCCTTACAGCAAAACTGGAGACCAATAAGTCTTAGTACATCTGGTGTATCTTTTTATCTCTAGTATCTATTTTGGGGAGGCTCCACTGAGTTTCTTCTTTTAATTTATCACCATACTTTACTCCCCACAATCAGGCTGCACAGCACCAAATAATTTAAAAATTCTTTTTATTGCTGTATTTCCCAACATAAGGTATCAAAAATGTATTCAAATTCCTCAACTTATGCAACATATGTAAGAAAAAAAATCCAACAACTTACTTGTGTATTTTTGTTTTCTGCATTCACCACTGAGGGATATCCATCTATTAGTTTCTGTACAATTGCTACCATTCTAGATGTCTGTGTTGTAGAAAAGGGATCCCAGATATTTTCAGAAATTACTGTAAGAGATGAAAGACTCCACTTTACAAATTGAGTATTACAGGTGCTGAGGCATCCATGCAATTATTCACGAAACAATAAAATCTGAAAGCACAAACAAGCATCAGACTCCACAACCCCTTCCCTCTCACTTCCTAAGCCTATACCTGTTAATTTAGGAAGAACGACTCTCTCTACAATGGTAGGCAATAGTGAAATATCAGCATCATCTTTCACCTGCTCCTGCTCTTCACAGCCATAAAACAGCAATGACTCAAACCACAACATTGTTTCAAAATCTCGACACTTGCCCTAATAAAAAAAGAATTGGGGTTAGATTCCTAAACAAAGATTTGAAGTCAACAGAGAGAAAAAGTATTATGTAGTCAAGTACGATACACTCACAAAAAAAGCTTTAAAACCCTCTGTCAAATGAACCAATTCATTCTACCAGCACAGCCACTAGATGTAAAGAAAAGAGAAAATGGCTGAAGCAAGATTGATTTTTTAGCAGTTTTTGCCCCACTGATTTTAACTTCTACTTACACCTGAGCCAAACCAAAGCCTACAGATTAGGGCACAAGTCAGAAATACAGCTCAATTGTGGTGCATTATAAAATTATGCCTTCTGGATTTAAAACCTCGCTTTATGAGCACCTTGTAATTTTTCTACCTTAGCAAAAGGATCAGTAACAGTAGTAGTGAATACAGTTAGACTTGACAATTCTGTACCAGGACTCCAACTAACATGGGCTTTGTTTTGTCAACCTGAAAACTCAGAGAAATAGCATGGGGGAAAGGAGAATGCACAAAAAATGTTTTAGATTTAATAAGGGCATCTCTCTTAGATTTTTCCTTGTTTGATTAATGAAGTCAAACATCAAATTAATAAAATTATTTTAATACTCTGAACTTTCTCTGGAGAGGAGTCATGCTTCCCCCTCCTCTGCACTTGGAGAAGAGGTGACAGAAAATATTCTGCAGATATTCTCTTGGTAGTTAAGGGAAAAAAAGAGGCACTTCTGAAAAAAGGAGGAACAGAGAGGGAGTAAAAAGCTACCTCAACTGTTTGTCCTGGTGGCATCTCATGAAAGCATACATATCCAGAGTGGACAACAAATGTGTGCCAGGGACACAGTGCTGTCCTGCTTTTCCCATGTTCCCTACATAATTGGGCACTGAGTACTACGAGAAAGACTTGGAAATTGCCAGCCAGAATTCTACAGGGTATGGAGGTGTAGTTGAGAGACAGATATATAACCTAGAGACACAGGAGGTTGCAATTCCATGTAAGAACAAGCTTCTTCTATGTCTGATGAAACAGTATTATCTACAGTCACAATTTTCTCTGAAGTATTTTAAAGACTAAAGGTATTTTCATAGAACCATACAATGGTTTGGGTTGGAAGGGACTTTAGGGATCACCTAATTCCAACCCATTACCACGGGCAGCTGCAGACTTTGGTCTGCACCACTTCCTGAGAAGGAACTGGCAATGTGCCAAATTGAGTTCTGGTCTGTTGGGAACATAAAGGATCAACTAGTCCAGGCATTCCCCAGAAAAACCTTGCCCCAAGACAAGTGTCCATTTGAAACTTCATTCCTCGATCACACGTTTAGAAGTACATATTAAAGGTGCAATTTACTTTGCTCAAGTGTAAAAGAACCATCATGCAGCAGCTAACATAAAAGCAGCTTGCAGAGGAGCTTACCTCCAAAGGAGTCCAGGTAAGCAGCTGAAGTCTGATTAAAGGGTTAAACAACTTTGGTAAACAGAGGCCAATATAAGCATCCTTATAAGAAGCAAAGTACTTGGAGCGCCAAGCTTCAAACTGTGCTTTAATGCAATCAATGGAGTAAAAGCTTTCCAAAACATCTTCGAAAACTTTGCTGGATTCTTTCAATATACGATCTAGCATGGGAGAGAAGAACAAAAAGTTAATCATCTACTCCCTCTAATGCCTCTTTCATGACATTCTTTGATGCTCACTGGCATAAGCTAACTCCGATAAACAAAACCAAAATAAAAACCCCATCACCTTTAGAAGTTCTGTTACTCCTGCCTCAAACATACAAAACTATTAGAACAGGAGCATGAGTACTCTTCAATAGACTGTTTTATCACAGCTCTTACTCTAAACATTTCACGGAAGAATTTTAAGTTAACACACATAATTAGGACTGATGACATACCGGGCTGTATTCAGAGTGGATCTAACTTCAAAGCTAGCCTTGCTTTGCATGGGAGTTTCAAACAGCTGATCTCCAGCCCCTTCCAACCCACATTATTCTACATCTTTGATAATCCAGGTGCAAATATAGGAGGGCATCTCAGATAAGTCAACTGAACTGGCAGCTCAGACAGCATGGGTCCTGGCAGACACCAAGCCCAGAACACGGCTGTTAGCACTGGGCAGTGATTACAATCCTCTAGCACCTTCTTTTCTAGTTTTTTTTTTTTTTCTGTATTTACAGTATCAGCATTCTATGCAGTCCAGACCTTTTTCTCTATGTATTATTTTCCCTTCATCTTTTCTAACTAGTTTAAATGTAATCAGTTGTGTTTGCCGCAGCCACAGTTGTAAATGTTTGGTAAACCTTACACAATGAACAACAACCACAACACACAGCAGGCAGAGACAGGGCTGAGGAACAGGAGATTATGTCATATAACCACACTTTTCATACTGGAATTAAGAAAAAACACTACATATGAAGTTAGTAGGTCCAAAGTGCACTCCTCTGTTCCACTGATGTTTCTGGACTAACATAGGAGCTATAAACAATAGCAAAAAAGCTTTACAAACACTGTGCCTATTCAGAAACTGAAGCAATTTCTACAAAATGCTTTTGCACACATAAACTGCCAAGTTACCAAGCTCAATTCAGCCCCATTGAATCTAGATAATTTAATTTAGCAACCTAACAACCTTGAACAGTTGTTCTGTTTGTCCAAGACCCCCCCCGTATGCAGAAAATCAGTACAATTATTAAATTGCAGTAAATCAGCCAACAACTGAAGGTATGGAAACTGCCTGCACTTCCAAAGGACCTAACAGCTAGACAGTTCATCTAATTGCTTTTCTAATAGGTTTATACTTCAGGTCTCCACAACCACCTACAGCAATGACATTGCCGTTTATTACCCTCTCTGTGGGTAATACCTCTTTATTTTAAACCTATCCTATCACTTAATTTCATGGTCTCTAGCTCTCATAGTGTGAAAAGTTGGTATTGTTCTCCAACTTCAAGAGGAGAAAACCATTCAATCCCTCCTCAAATGCAACACAAACAATTCTATGTATGTGATCCTGGCTGCTCTCCTCCTCCTGGCTTCTAACCTGATTCTCTTTTAATCAGAGCAAATGCTAATTGTACCACAAGATTTTTCGGCAATGTTTGCATTCAACATTGCTTTCTATCATTTGCAAACTTTGACAGGCTGCAACAAGATTCTACAAAACTTCTGTCATTGCATTTCTAGAAGTTTATTCACAACTCCACTAAATACTTGCCATGAGCCAAAAAAGGATTCTTAAAGCACTGAGGTTTTCAAAATTTCACAAGCAAGACAAACACATATTTCAAGAATTATAAACTATTTCACGAATTGGAAGACTTACTGATGGTCCAAAAGCTTACTGCTTGGCAGCAAAAGCACGTTTGAATTAAATAAAAAGAACCTCACTAAGGATGGGCTATTCAGTCAGCTGCAAGACACACAACAGGTTGGTGATAGACTATTCTGGTCACACTGATGATCCAGGAATCAAAAGTTCCTAAACTCCTTCCAAAATATGGTGAAGTATATAAATAGGGCTGCATTTGGATCAATGTTTTTTTCCTGCCAAATATTTGCTATTTTGTTACGTAAGAGAATTGGGATTGTTCAGCCTGGAGAAGAGGCTTCAGTGTAACTTAACTGTGGCCTTAGAGTACCTGAAGGGAGCCTGCAGGATGGAGAGGGACTATTTACAAGGGCCTGGAGTGACAGGACAAGGGGGAATGGCTTCCCACTGACAGAGGGCAAGGTTAGGTGGGATATTAGGAAGAAATCCTTGGCTGTGAGGGTGGTGAGGCCCTGACACAGAGAAGCTGTGACTGCCCCATGCCTGGAAGTGTTCAAGGCCAGGTTGGATGGGGCTTGGAACAACTTGGTCTACAGAACCTGCTCATGGCAGGGGGTTGGAACTGGGTGGGCTTTAAGGTCCCTTCCAACCCAGACCATGCTGTGATTGTGTGATAAAGCTTGGGTAGCTCTTCTGACCTCGCTCCAAGTTGAAGTTCGTGATATCTGTTGAAGTTTCCTCATCATCACTGGAAAGGCCTTCAAGGTGATCTGCCATCTTCCCAGTTTGCTCTCTTGCTTGTCTACGGCGAGCTCTGGAAAGGAGCAGCAGTATAAACCAGCTATCACCTGTATAAACCAGCTACAGTTTAAAAAGCAAGAGAAACCAGCTGTTTTCCCCACCTATACAATGAATATGCCCACTTAGGCTTGTCCTTTTAGTCCTAGGAAAGTCAAGCTGAAAAGAACTTTTACTATGCCACCACCTCAAGCATTCCACTATGTTGCTGCCTCAAACAATGAAAAGAAACAAAACCAGCAGAGACCATATAGATATGGAAAGTATTTACTATGCTTTAAGCGATTTTAAATCAGTATCATGGAATGTTTTGTACACTTGCATGATAAGCTGGGATATATGTGAATAGCCCTGCCCAGCATACCAGCTGAAGTGTTTTCTTCCCTTTGCAGGGAAGAAGCAAACATTGCCACTTGTGTTAGTATGTCACACAGGACAGTTGTATCTTGCAAGCAAAGACTCCTAAAGGAGAAATCTCATTCTCTACCTTCTAGCCTCTCTTTCTGCAGTTCGACGCTTGACTTGTTCTTGATAGATCACTCTGTCTCGCCCAAAAGAATCAAGATTTGGTGCCATCAGTGCTTTATCTGTAAAATTACATCGATGAAAATTAAAATGCTTATTTATTATTCTATAAATGTGCTGTAGGCAGTTTCATAAGAGCCTTTTACCCACTTTTAAACTAAGTGTAATTTGAAATAGAAAGTCAAAGTATAAAAAAAGAAAAAAAAAAACAATGCCCCCCCAGAAGCCTGAATTCACGATGCGTAGAGGTTAAAACAGAAAGCAGGGGAGTTTGGAAAAATTTCCACTTAAATGTCAAATAGTTTTCACCATACTTCACTCTTATCCGTCTCACAACAGTGCCAAACTACGTAAAAGTCAGTTTTAACAGAAATAGCTTAAATGAAATGTCCAAGAAAAAAGTGTTCCTTACATAAACACATTCACTACATAATTTTTGAGAAGAAAACTAGCAAAAAGAAAGCAGACAAGAGTGACTGGGGCAAGAATATGTTATTTCGAAGTTCTAATCACGGTGTTTCTAAGTTCATATGCTTTAGATTGCCTGAAGTTTAAAACATACCAAGATCTACAGAAAGATAAGCAGAGCTTGAAAAGAGTAGGGAAGATGGTTTATCTAATGTTCCTGGCTATAGGAAACAACACAGCTAAAACAGCAGATAGTGAGCAGGAGTGTTTCCAGTTCCTCCTTTCAGTAGACTGAATGCTAGCCACTGCTCAAATCCACCCATAAAAGCATAAATATTAATATTTAAACAACAGCCTATCCAAACTTCAGGAATAAATTTACATGTTCTGACAAAGTCTCTTCACAAATTCATCCTTTAAAGTATTAATGCTGATCTATGTCAGTTTTCCAATTCAATACCTGAACTACACTAAGAGCCTTCTCGAAACTTCCAGATACTAAATAAGATCTCTCTGTAAAACCCAACCTGAGCAATGAGAACTATTGCCATCCTATCATTAAATTTCAGTATAAAAAAAAAATCCATTCTAAGCTTCTTTTAGGAAACAGGTTTCTAGTTCTCCCAACAGCATTTTCATGATAAAACTGCAAGGCTATGTGATGCCTGAAATTCCAAATAACAGTCCTAAAAAGAATATGTATGCTAACTACTCTATAAAGAAATTACCAACTCTGACACCCTAGCATTTCATCATCTTCAGTGAGTTCTAGCTAATGGTATTAACAAGACTTCATCTCTGACAACTGTGGCAGAACAGGGAAATGGCACTGATTATAGTATTTTACATCAGCAACAGGACAGAAAGCCATTTTTAAAAATGGGAAGCTCTCTGAAGCATAAAGAGGACTCCAATTAATAGGATATTTCAACCATTGATTTAATATGCTGAATAAACCTCCTCCAAGAAACATGTATTTCCATCCAAGTTAATATTTATATTTTTGTAGAGTTCTACATCCTGAAGAGTAATAGCCACATGAAACCTCCTTAGTGAGAATCCCCCATCCACAAATTCACAGTAAGCAGGAATTTTAACTGGCTATTCTTAAGCTGTATTTCATACAGGGTCACTGTATTAGTCTGATTAGTCTTCCAGTTCCTTAATTTACCAGTTAAGTGTCTGAAACCAAATACTTATACTGGCTACAAAACAGAACATTAGACAGAAGTCTACCCCAGTGCTTTGTGGCTTTATACAGTTAACTGTACATGTTAAATGATGTTTATAGATTCAGGAAGGTTAAAATAATTTTTTTTAAAAGTCCTGATATAAGAAGAAAATGGGGAGTCACATACAACCACTACTCCCACAGCCACCATGCATACATTTTTAGTGCTAGGAAGGAGAAAATACAGTTAAGATAAACAGAAAGGAGAAATAAAGGCAGAGTTACAGTGGTTTTGAGTTTAAAACAAAACAGATTAGAGAACTTTCATCTAAACTTGCTTCTACTCATCTCAAGAGTAAGAATAAGCTTTAATAAGATAGTCATCCATTAAACATTTACATTTCAATTAAGTCATACTAAGTAAACAAGGTTGTTTAATGAATAATAAAAACCTTCAAGATGGACTGACTTGAATGGCTTGAAAACTCCGAAGATTCATCTTTAATATCATCTTGTCGTCTTTGGACAAGGCGGGAAGCTCGCTGTTTGTACAGCTGGTGCATTGCAGATTCAAGTTCGTTAATCAGAGGCACCTGTAAAAATACAACACACCACGTAATACCCAGATCCTGAGCTGCTCAGCTTCTGGGGTCCCAGTCTATTCCGGAGCAAAACGCCTTCACTGTGCTCCCAGCAGCACAAAGTCCTGCCTTTTACTCGTATGTATCATTTGCACCAGGAAATACTTCAAGGTGTGGAAAATGCATACATTTAACATTGGCAGCTTTCAATCAGAACAAGAGTATTCTGACAGGAACTTCCATGGCTTGAATGAGTCTATACAGCCAGACATCCTATTTAGAGTGAGAAATATTTTTTCCAGTACTCTTGCTTTCCCTACCAAGTGTGTTATGTGTTGTATAAAGGTCTGCAATTCTCAGACGTCAACTATCTTTAAACAATGTAGAAGTATTCTATACTTCAGTGAGAAAATAACCTGACTGTATGCAGTGAAAAAAAACCACTCATCAATCTAACCTACAGAAGCCAGCAGCTATTGTTTTGCTCTACTCTTAACAGCATATCCTGAAATATTATTAGTGAAATGAGATCAAACCCTGCATAAGGGTGTTATGCCAAAAGGTTATTCAAATCAGTCAAATACTCCCCTAGCTAACCACTAAAATTAAAATAGTACAATTTGTGCAAGTTATGCATTAAGTATAACCTTGAATTAATCAGGTGGGTCAGGCCAGACCTGTCACTTTTTTTTTTTTTAATGAACTATTTTAGTAGCATCTCTAACAAAAATAGATGATACTATGACAGCCGGGAATTTCCTGACATTAAATAGCAGGTTCACTGATTTTTTTTTCCATTTCCTGGGACAAGTTAAAATTAGTTCATTATAAATATTCAAATGCAAACCAGAAGTTTTCACAATCCCTTAATTTGGAAAGGCAAGTCCTTTTGGAGTGAACACTTAAGCCATGTCCTCCTTACCTCTGAGATGTATGCTTACTCCACAGTCTTCCAGCCTTTTATATTTCATTGCTGCCTACCATCCAGGATTATGTTTTTTTCAAAACAAAAGATAAAATCAGAAATTGTTTCCTGATGTATTTTAGAATGTGACTCAGCAGCTATTGAAGAACTTCCTTCAGTAAAATGTAAAATTCTGAGTTTATAGCTACAGGGCCATTTCAGCTCGCTGAGACTGACACACACATCAGAGAAGAAAAAGGTTTTAGCTTCGTGGGATAAACCAGGCTCCAGGGATTAAAATGAAAGCAACCTCTGCACCAACTCAAAATACACACACCTTTTCTTTTGGAGAAAAGAGTAGAGAGAAAGACAAGGAGGAATAAACTTCCAAGTGCTAGAAGTCTATGCTCTGAATTTAAGACAGTTTTTGAAACAGAAATAATAGTTTTGAAAACAGAAATAATAGTTTAAAAATACTAGTTTTACTGCAGTTTACCATAGAAAATATAGCTTCTTCTCTTAAGCATGTTGAGGAAATTCTAAGACTGAAAGGTTAAATGAAAATTTTTCAAAGCATCCCTCGGGTTCCTTCTGCAATTTTCTCAGGATTAAAAAAGAAACTTAGTTATGTATCCAGATATATGAATCCAATCAAAATATTTCCCATTTAGAATACAAGAGGCTTAGAAGCCCTTATTCTTCTCTAATCAATACTGTGGTTAATGAGTGGCTGACAATTTCACTGACTACTATAAAGTTACAGCCTTCATTCCCTGTTTTGTTTAGTCAGTACTTTAAAGTGAGTGTTTTCAAGGGTTTTTTTGTTCACTTTCCCTGTAAACAGTGGAAGAGGAAAAGCAGAAAGGTCTCTAAACATTAAGATCACAAGGACAATTCTGACACACAGAGCATGTTTTGGTAATTCACTTTTGCAGGTAAAGTAACAGTTCATCTACTTGTGCTGTCCAAGGTATGCCCAGAACAATTCAATCTTTCTGTATCCTCTGTACGTTCCCATATTCAAAATGTAAAAATGCCATTGCGACTTGACAGCTTTCTCAGAAAGCAAGATTTTGACAGTAATCACTTCTGAAGGAAGTCATGCAACCATCTACTGGTTTTCTTATTTATGGGAGGAAAAAGGTATTACACAGGATTTGACCTTTCTAGTGCCTGTTTCTAAAATCTGTGTAATAGCTGTCTTGTTATACTCTCTGTTGAGTCTTAAGAATGGGCAAAGTGATCCTACCATTCAGAATCTCTTTAAAGTATCTTATTTAAAGATATGTTTTCATATATGTATATATATATATATACACTACGATACTATTATTACATATATCTTCATGTATATTATTATAACTACATATATTATTGTAAATAATAATAACCACACTTTAACTAGAAGCAGTCAGGGCCAGGTTCTACAAAAAAGCTGAAGGTAATTTATCTCTACACTCAAAAGATTAGAACAATTTACCATCCTACTGCATTTCATTTAAATAAAAACCGATACTGATTTTATTACTGGACTTTGTCCCCTCCTGACATCTCCTTTTTAGAAAACTTCTCAGTGTCCTGTGGGCTATGGGTTCTGAATTTGCTGGTACTTTTGTCATATTGAAAGCACTGAATTCCAAACCACATTACCTGGCCAAATAACATCAAAATAAATGAAATGCTCCTGGTTAGACTGACCACATCAACTGCTGCTTTTGCAACTCTACACACAAGTACAGCAGCAGCCTCCACCTGAAACCAGCAAAACCCTATGAATGCCCCTAAGAAGCCTGAGATGATAAAAGTCACATCTTAAAAATATTTGAATAAGACAGCTTATGCTATCAAGGAGAACCTCCAGACATGGTTTATAGTTATCACAAAAGTAATTAAACAAAAGGTCTTTAGAAAGCAAACACTGAATAGAGACACAGATATTTAACTTGACTTCGGAAATACAAATTTCTCTCAGAGTAATAATGTAAAAAGTTATCTTTAGTAGGAATTCAGCCCTCTGGGTGACAGCACTGCCAATGCTGCTCAGGAAAGTACCTTTATTCATCTTCAACAGCTAATGCTAATACAGACTCAAGAATAGGGCTTCTTAAGTGAACAATCAACTATAACTTAATTAATTACACTAATCAATCAGCTGGGTGAATTAACTGTCCCACACCTCCTGAGTTTGCTCATGACATAGTTACTCTTCACTTTCACAGGACAAAGGCTGGACTCCCCCAATTCCACTAACAGTGGACAATTCATGTCTAACCCATCAGCACCCAAAATGCTTTTCCATTCCTCTCCCACACTTAACGGGCTAGGCAAGCAGTAGCTTAAAACTACTCAATTATTCTGACAAGATATTAAGAAATTAATATACTGCTACTTTACTCAAATCAGAAGACAATGAAGAAATAGCCAATATACTGCTAACTGAATTCTACAGCTCCTGTGTATGCCTAATATGTATATATACATATTTTTTCAGGAGTTTCTATTATATTTACAATGAAGTAAGTAATCAAAGCACAGTGCATAACATAAGAAAAATAACTACGTTTTTGACTTAGAGATGCATAGAAGTATTACACTACATGAAAGAAATATACTTTTAAGTGTGGGTATCTTTGAACAGCAATGCTAGCTTTAAAACTTCCCTCCTTCAGACTCCAGAGCAATACCAAGAAACATCTGGCAGGAGGAAGTTTATAGTAACATAGAAAATACAAATCTCTGTTATTGTGTACACTAAGCACTCCAGAAAGTAGCAATGTCATAATTCAGCCCTTGTTTTTGCTAACCTGATATCCAACTCAAGTAAAAAGGAATATCTGAGTAAAGTTGAAATCCAGAGTATCTACCAAAATCCTGAAGACATAAAATCTGCAAGTTTTTAGGCAATCTAAAGTCAGTGAGCTGGGAGAAGAGATTTCTGATAATCAGCTTTGCATGATAAAAAGTTCTTTTCAATCCTCAAATAACCAAACCTTTTGAAGAATATGCTCTCAAAGGACTTTTTTCGAAAACAGAGTGAATTGTGGTGTTTGGCATGTAATAAGAGATTTTTTTTTTTTTTGTAAAGAGATTAACGTTTTTGCATCCTTACCTTTTCACTGAAACACTCAAGCAAGTCTTGGACATACCCTCGCATTTCTTGCAAAAACTTATACCGTTCACCAATACCCCCAGAAGACCCTTCTAATCTTTCAATTGCCTTGGTAGAGTCCTCTTGGCTTTGCTGATGTTTCTCGTATTGCTGCCGATTAGCTTTGTGCATTTCTTTCATAGAGTCCAACCTGAAGGGCAATGGATAAATAGTAAATTTACATCCAAAAGTCTGTCTATTTCAGACCATTGAGACATCAAACAGACTGTACAGTGCAAGTACTGAGCCTATATAAGGGAAATTTTGCAAAGACATTCTCGACCTTTGATTTGTCACCTTCTCCCCTCTCTTCATGAACTGCAAGGCCAATGACTGAAACTCATTTGCTAGACGATGCTGTAGTGCATTGCATTGGCCACTCCTACAAACTTTTACAGGAGTTGATAGCACACAGAATAGTGCAAGGCTGTCCCTAAAGAAAAGCTGGCTGGACAGATCGGGGGTGGATGGGAACTACAGCTTTATACAAAGCATTCTTTTTCCTCTACTAACTTGATTCACTGTCAAAGGCTGCAACACTACAAGGGGCATACAAACCACTTTTGAAGACATGTAAAGTGCAAGCTGTTCATTACATAGGATTTCTCACTGCAATTGTGTTGTTCATTCCATATCTTTTGCGTACCTGACAAGCAGATTACAGTGTTTAAGCCAAAAAATCCCTGTACACACTAAAAATTAAATTCTTTATCTACTGAAGGGGAAATCTCTGATTCACAGTTTAAAGGAATGCATCTTGATAAGCTAAACACCTCACTGGCCTTTCATTTCTTCACTATAAGACTGTGCAGTGTCCAGAAGATGCAACTCAGACCTCTCTTCAACAAGATCAATGGCCTCATATTTAAAGCTTCACTTCCAGAGAAGCAATCCAAGGAGATTTTCGAACAAAGTGTCAATGTCATCTTCACTTTGAGCTTTTATGTTTGCCTTTTTTTTTTAATGGATGTGCCAGTCAGTACTTTTCCAGCGATGAAACTCTGTGTTTGCTCACCGAGACTAAAAGACACCTGAGGAACAGAAACCTAGGGGACAGGTCTTTAAGTCTAAAAAGATGGTCTGTCCTACCTGTCTTTAAGCTGTTTCTTTACCAAATCAATAGTAACAGGAGTCATCTCATTACTGGGAGTTTTGAAAGGAACTGTATTATCTGCTTTTTGAGACTTTGTTTCCGATGATCCATATGCAGCATAGGTGTATGGAATGCCATATGATGAACCATAAGACAGTGTCTGGTAAGTGTTCTGGTAGTACACATTATTCACTTCTGCAGGCTGACTTGGTTGAACCTAGTGGCAGAGGAAATACAATCGTACTATATTAGGCTTTAAAGAAAGGGGAAACTTACTTTCTTACATATCTCAAATCAAAGTGGAAAATGTGAGCGGATATGATTACAAAATGTAATTATCAATGGGATTTAAGCATCCAATATCTAAAGCAGAAGAAACAAATGCCCTCAAGAAGGTCAATGGACAAATCTTTAGTATCATTACCATTCTAAATTCCTACACTATTTCTCTTTAAAGACCATTAGAATCTACAGACTTAATTTCTTAATGAAATGGCCTTCTGAGAACTACTCAAGTTTGTAAAGGATTTAGTCAATACTTGCAGAAACAAATCATAAAAGAGTGCACAACTATATACATGCCTGGGGTATGTTGATTCCTTTTCGTATCTGCTCTTGCTCCCATCTACTGAGTTCTTCATCTTGCTCCCCTGCCACTAGTGCTTCATCATCACTTCCCTCAATACCTTCATACAAGAAAAAGAATATAATGCATTCATAATTATAAGGGCCACAAATTCAAAAACCTGAAAGCATGCCTCAGTGAGAACATCTCAGAGTATCTTCCTTTCCTCTTCATGAGGAATTAAGGACACTGGCCTGTGAATTATTAGCACAGGGGTTCCACTTGAAAGACCCAATGGTAAAAATTGCAATTCACTGCTGGTAAAACCCTCTAATGTCTAACTCCTTTTCCAAAAGGTTATTTTACCTGCTTGCTAACAAGAAGAATTCTAAATCAAATGTTTTTCTCTTCATAACTCTATACTTCCTAAAAACAGAGTACAGGAAAAACAAGAATTGATCCTTAGTGTAAGTTTCTATCACAGTCAGCAGTGTGCACAGGAACACAGTTTTATGCTCAAAATTTTACAAGCATATTTCATTATGTAGTACTTTTCCTCAGAAATGTTATGCAACTCCAGATTGTTTGAAAATGCTGAATGGGAGCACTGGCAGTGAAAACAGTGTGAATATTTATCAGCTGACCTTCCAAAAAAGGGTTTACCTATTTCCTCAGCAATCTTTTGCCTTTGGGATTTTTCCTTCACTGTAAAAACTATCCTCCTCTTCTCGTCATCATCTTCATCATCACTGGCATCATTTTCATCTTCTCGAACAAGGCGGCTTTTACCTGGTTCACTGTCAACGGGGGTAAAGTCTCCAAGTTCACGAGCCATTTGACGCTTTTTCCTAGCGGCATGAATAAAAGCAGCATCTGGAATTTCTCCTAGAGACAGATGTGTGCATTGTTAAATAACCACTGCAACAAAACAGGTGTTACAATTTCTCATTGCTCATCTCTGTCACTGTACCAAATCATCTGTGCACACAGAAAAAAAAACATGAGAGAAAACAAATCCATACGCACAGAAAACATTTGCAAGCAACTTAGAGGCTAAACATGCCAACTTTCTGACCAGAAAACCTCAAAGTTGGGATTATCACAGAAAGTCTGGCCCTGCTTCCAGCAGCTCATGTCACAAGAGCAGAAGCCTGATGCTTCTATAAGAAATATTCCTAAATAAGAGGATGCCCTTTACTGGAGCTGACTATTGCAAAGGGAGGAAGAAAATTAGGTGCATGACTGTGTCACTTCCTATCTCAAAATTGCTCTGAGCTCTTCTTATTTTGGGGGAATAAAAACCATCGACCGTTTCAACGGACAATCATCAGACAGAGATTAAGAGGACACCAAATCAGACACAGTAAATATACAGAAGGTTGTACAATCAAGGAAAATCATGAAAAGTGTCAGACCTAACTGAAAACTCTAAAATCTACAGTACAAATCTCAACTCAACTTCCGTAAGTCATATAAATCAACATGTGCACCCAGGACATCCATGTAGTATTTGGGGAGCAGACTACCATAATTAGCAAACTAGCTTCAAAAGTATTTTCTCAGAGGGATTTCTTTGGCCTCAGGGCCTGACTAGAACTGCAGTATACAAAACAGGATAGGAAAATATTTTTGATACCTAGCAGACCCATAATTGAAACATTTGAATTAAAGACATTTTAACCGAAAGCAGTTAAATCTCACGTGAAATCACCTATTTGAAATCTAGTTATTTTTTTTTTCGGTTTGTCATCTACTTGAGAGACAAATTCCTGCATCCTACATCAGGATGAAGCATTCTCTAGCAAAACATTTTCTCTCATAGAGCTTGTAAAACTGAACACCTTTAGAAAATACCACTTTCTTGAATTCTCAGATGCTAAATTGTTGCAAACTATTTCCTAATCTCTTACATAGATTAGTCAGCTGTAAACAATGGCTAAATCACTCGGTAAACTTATCAGACATATTACAAAGACCAACCTGGGCGGAGAACATTCAGTGATGATAGTGCACTTGAAAAAGCACCACCAGCTTTTGGTTTTTCTTCTTCCTTCTCACTTTCAACTTCCATTTCTTCTTCACCATGCTCACTGTTTGCAGTCCCATCTTCTTGGCCTATATCCTTATTCTGTCCTGTCTTTTCTAGTGGTGCTTCAACTGACAAGACAACAATGTCCATGTTTTACTCCTTTTACAAAGATTACTCAAAAATTTTTTTTAAGATATAACAACCAAAAGTGAAAATAAAATTAAAATGTTAAAAAAAAATTTATTGTTTGAAATCTAGGAAAATATACTTTCTTAATTATGATTAAATCACAGACATCCTCTCAAAACAAAATGTGACAAGGCGGCCCCACCAACCACTAAACATTCTCCATATTGTCAAGTATTAAGAAGGTGGGGGAACTCTACTTTGTGCAGCCTTGTCAAAGTCTCTCACATATGCAATGAGAAAGCACTGCCTGTGTTACACCAAATCTTTCCACAAGAACCGACCAATTTCAAAGGAACCTTTCATTTTCTTCTTGGACCACACTCTACATTTGGTGTGTAACATACAGATACAGGCAGCAAATACAAATAAGATATAAAAAATTCATGTTAAACCCAGCTACCCAATCTGCAAATATCTGACGTTTCAGACTCAAGCACTTGTTTAGAGAATCCAAGCTACTCTCTCAGTAGCAGCCTTGAAGTCTTTGAACTATAGCCACGTGAATTAGGGAGAGCAAAACAAACAGAAATTAAATAAATATGGCCCACACAGCCATGTGCAAAATGCAATGTTTTAAGGATCTTTGTGACCAGAAGCAACAATCCAGGTTTTCACAGATGACCTGAACATTAGCCACAGAAGTGATAATTTCTGGTTTTGCTCCCAGCCCACACCACCACACAGGCAATTTAAGGATTCTAATAAGAAAAATAATCTGTGGGTTTTCTAAATGCAGACAAAACCTTTAAAAACAATTTTATTAAATTTTAAAAAGGTATTTCCTGCATGGGACCATGTTCAACCCCCATGTGCCTCTCTAGATCATTGCAATCTTTAGATCGTAAGCCTCCCAGCTTGTGCTCCTAGTATTACATAATCTATGTAAAAACTCAAGTGGAAAAGGAACACTACACTTTACCAATGAGCTTCCCAAATACCAACAGTACAATGAAATTGAAGTCCCAGGCTCTATTTCAAGCTCTCAAGGACTGAACATTGTTAGCAGATCCTTTTGCTCCAACACTTTCAGTCCGTCATCTTAACCAAGTCTACTCGAAGGTCCAAGTCCTGAAACAATTAACTTAATAACAAACACCACTACACTGCTCACACCAGTAATCTTCCTTTTCGAAGAAAAAGGATTACAAGGACACTTTGTGTCAGACAAGCACCAGGTACATTTTCAAACGAATGTAATTCCTTCCTAACTAAACAAGCAACTCCTCTGTTATAAACACAGCTGCAATTCAGAATACTGATGTCTACTGACAACCATCTAACAGAGCTGAGAAGTTCCATCTTTCTATGTTAATTTCTACATGAGAATCAAAGAACTCTCTACCAACTGCAGAACAGAATTCCTAAGGCTCAGGTAACACATTTCATCTGTGCTTTACTTCAGCTCTAAATGTGAAATCCTCTAGAAAACTATCAATTCATCTTGAAACAAGAAATTAAATTACAGTATTTCATATTTTCCACTACAAAAGTTACTGTTAGTTTTGCAGTTACCATCTGTTGGAGAATTGACCTCTGTTCTAACTTTTGATTTTTCAAGATCTTCTTTGTATTCTTTCTTCAACTGTTTTACAATCTTTTTGCTGTAACTTGATTTCTTCACTTTGAAAACTTCTTCCGTTTCTTTAAAAGAGAAATTGGATAACATTACATTAGATCTGTCAAGCATACTTGCTTATTAATCTCTTAATTTTGTACCTGGACCTCCACAAATGCCATTAACAAACATTGTAGGGTTCTCTCAGTCTATAGTGAAAGTCTAATTATATGTTTTCAGTACTTCCATCAAGATTTCAAATCACAAGTCTTAGAAACCAAGTTTCAGTGATTTCAAGAGAATTCCTTCTAAGAAGACTCGAAACTGTAAGAACTGTTCGGGCAACAGGCAGTGAGTCCGAGGTGACCCGTGAACACCAGCCATATTATTAAACATACAGATTAAAACAAACTCGACCCAAAGACACGGGACAGGTGCTCCTCAGCTAACGCTGCTGGCTCCAGGGGGAGACCACGGGCTGCACCTACTCCAGCACAAACCTGCGGGCCACCCAGGTGGGATGAACGCAGCACAGGTGATGCATCAGCAACATAGGAGCAGAGGCCATTTGACCACAACTACACCACAGCTGAGGCCGCTGGGAACACGCTGGCCCTGCAGGAACCAGGTCGGGCCGGGGAAAGCGCGGGCCCGACGGATGCGTCCCTGGCCGCCCGTACCGTGCCCTCAGGGCTCACTCCCCTCTTATGTGATCCCACATCACTCCACGCCACACGGGAGACTTGTCTTAAAAAATAAATACGGGTCCCGGCTCTCCAAGAGGAGAGGCCCAGTGCAGGCTGAGCAGCTCCGGGTCCCTTCCACTCCCGCAAGACGCGACCCAAAAGCCAGGCAACCACCCGCCTCACCCTCCTCCTCGTCCTGGAAGCTGAGCAGGCTGGCCCTCGGCACCTCTTTGTTCTCCCGCGACCGCTTCTTCTCCTTGGGGCGCCCGGCCGCCGGCAGCCCATTGCCCTGCTGGGGCTGTGGCTGCGGCGGCGGGGGCCGCAGGACCGCGGGCGCCGGCAGAGCCCCCAGGCCTGCTCGGTCGCCTCCCATCAAGCCCAGCCCCAAGCCGAGAGCCGCGCCGTAGCTCGCGGCGCAGGCGAAGGCCGCGGGGCTGCCGGGCAGGGCGAGGGGCACGCAGCCGGCGGGCAGCGGCAGGAGCCCGGCGCCCGACGCCAGCGGCATGGAGGCCTCGCTGGGCCCTTCCCCCGCCGCCACGACCGCCGGCGCCGGCTCCTGAGGCGGCTCCTCGTCGCGCTCCTCATCCTCCTCCTCCGAGTCGTTCCGCTTCCGCACATTCACCCTGCGCGCCTTNTGATGTAACTATAAAGTGAGTTACATTAAAGGAAAGATTGGTCGTGAGAACGAGTTTGTTGTACAAAATTTGTTTTATTACACCAGGCGTTTTGGAGACATTGCTGTGGAAAAATTCTGCGAGCTTCTAATGCATTACTTCCATAGGGCAAAGCCGTATAAAATAGAATTGGGAGAATCAGGTTCTTGGTATCCGCTGGGACAGAATAGGGCCATTGGGAAGATCACAATATCGGAGCTGTGGATTTCTGTAGTTGAGGATTTTTTGCTTTTTCCAGGAAAAAAAATCCTGCAGTTCTTACTTGGGCACTGGAATAAAAGGACTTTTGCACCAGCCTTATTCAGAGCACTACAGTGGCAAAAGTAACTGGAAATTTAATTTGCTGTGCTAGAAAGCCCATAGATTTATTAACCTCGTTTCTTCCCCACAAGGCAAGAATACATGCATCCTCAGCTACTGCTGCATGTGTGAATTTTTGGACATCACTGTCATGGTAATGGGGAATCACTGTGATTTTAGCACCTTTTTTACCAGAGGGCAGCAGATCTTTGCTGAATATCATCTAGGTTTCATTTTTCCAGGTTATGAAAGCCTTGGTAACATTTAGAAATCAATATATTTGTGTGGCTGGTTTATTTTTGTTGTTTGTTTTTGGTTTTTTGTTTGTTTGTTTTTTTAACACAATACTATCCTATGTAGAATTGGTGAGTTGCTAGTTTTGAAGGCAAGGTTACTTCTCTCGCACAGACAGCTGGAGAAGGGGGCTCCTGGGCAGATAACATTAATTATGTGCCTGTGTCTGTAATAGACAGTCATGAGAGCTATCAGTAGAAATATTTGTAATTTGGAGAAAAAGGCTTATGGTTTTTTGCCAAGGTATTGACAAAGGAAACAGCGTGCATTGTTGATGTCAGTGGGAAAGCTCATAGTAATGGGGAGGGTGGGCATGTATTTAAGTCTTCTGAAAAATTAAGTTCTACTTCCTAGCAAAACTGTTCCATCGTTGATTACAGTTATATCAATATGACTATTTAAAATAGAAATAGTCTTACTTTAAAATTGCAACAGCTTCACTGGTTCCTCAGAATCTTGATAGCCATTCCCCTAAGTGCACAGAGAATAATGGAATCACAGATTGGTTTGGGTTGGAAGGCCCCTTAAAGACCACTCAGCTCAGTGCCCCCTGCCATGGGCCCGGACACCTTCCACTAGACCAGGTTGCTCCAAACTCCATCCAGCCTGGCCTTGGACACTTCCAGGGATGGGGCAGCCACAGCTTCTCTGGGCAGAAGTTTTCTTATATTTTATCCCAGTTTCATGTAATCCATTGCTGTTAATGCAAGGCTCTTACAGCTTGCTATTTCAAAGCCTTTATTGTACTATATGGATGAGTCCAGCCTTAGTCATATCTCACAGAATTCAAAACCTGCAGACAGGGGCAAGGAGCAGACTTTGGGCTATTATAATAGTCCCCGTGTATGTTTTTTCAGGTGATGACAATCTTTCTCATGCAACACATCTGAAAATTGTCTGCCTGAACCTCACCTCCCTTGTCAGATGGGAGTCATTGTATGGAGTATTTCTACTCTCTCATATGGGAGGACATAAACAGTTTGCCATTACCACAAAATTTAAAGCTCCCTGCATTTGGGGAAACTGCAGGTCTCAGCGCTTCCATCGTGCAGGTGGCAGCCTTTTCCCAGAAAAATACGGATCAGCTGAAGTGATCCAGTGGAAAAATCATCAAGCCAGGGGCTGAGTGCTAGTAAAACTCAGGTCCTTAGCTCAATCTCTATATGGGCCATTCACTTAAGGGTTAGACTTGATGATCCTTGTGGGTCCCTTCCAATCCAGGGTATTCTGTGATCTGGAAATAAAGATTATGTTTGAGATAAGGAAGAAAGGACAGATGCAGGGAAATGCCTGCATGTTTCACAGAGGCAAGTCCAACACCTCTGTTTCCTAATTCTCTGGGTGTAATGGGAGTAGTTTGCAGCTTGTAAAGCAACCCTGAATTTGCCTGCTGAGCTACCATCTAACCTGAGTGATTCTCTGCGGGGCTCGGATTCTTCTGCAATGAGAGCTACATGGTTATGCCTTTTTCTGTCTGAGGCACAACCTTAAAACAAAATCTATCTGCAGATCTCAATTCTAGGCTTAGAATATATTAACAAAAAAAATTCTAACAATGCTTTGGAAAACAGTTGTTTCACATTTACTTTGTTGTTTAAGAAAGAGTTTGCTGAGTTAATCTGATCAATCTCATATTTAAAACGCCTCCTTGTAGAGCTCTCTCACAATCCCCTAACATCCTCCTGGACAAACTAGACAGACTTAAAGGCATTCCATCACCCTTAGCAGCCTCCCATGCCTCTTACTACTGACTGTGTTAAATAACTCAGTAAATGAATGTTACAACATAGCTCTTGTTGTCTGAAATTGAGAAAGCATCAGAATACAGCAGGATGGGAAAGTGCTTCATGATACTGGAGACGTTTTCCACACTGTATGACTTCAGCAATGAATATCCATTGAAAAGTGAGGTATCCAGAAAAGAAATGTGTGAAAGCGTTTGCCTCTCTTCGTTGTGCACCTCAAGCAAGTCTTCTTTGTTGCTGCTGCTGCTGGAGATGGTTACACTCTGCTCTGGAAATTGTCCCTTGACCTTGTTTACCCAGAGCTTTCGAAGTCCCCAAATGGCCAAATATTCTGTTGGGAGAGGAGTGGTGCCACAGAAGGACAGTTTCAAATCCCACACCCTTGTGAAACTGAGGATCATCTCCAGCACAGAGGTGTCTGTGAACCAGATGGTCAGGTGGCTGCTGTAGGTAGTTTTTTCCATTGTAGAAGGCAGCACTGTTTTGCAGTTGCACATCAAGTTTGCCAGGCAGTAATCGCAGTCACGGATAGCCACGAAACAGCTGCAGTTGCGAATTGTGTTTTCCTTAGTGAAAATTAGTGTGTGGTTCTTCTGACTTCGCACAAAACTGATGTGTATGCCAAGGAATCTGGCCAAAATGAGAGCCAGACAAATGGAGAAAGCAGGGTAGGCTATTGGCTTCATTAGCACTGGTGCCAAGCTGCCAGGTGTCTCCTCCTTTTACTGAGTGATTTAGGTCACTTGGCTTTACCTACTGAGGAAAAACAATTTCTTTATTATACTGAAGATCTCTCAATGGTTAATATTACTTTGCATTTCCACTATCTGTCACATCTATTTAGAGCCATATCGCAATTCTGCATTAAGGGGAAAGCACAACTACACTGATTTAGAAAATGGATTGTGACTAAAGTTTGGGATTCTTTTTTCATTCTTCTTTTGCTCTAAATAGTTTCATCTGTTTATAGGACAGCTTGGACACATTCTTGTCTATACAGGCAGCTCCTTGGCCTGGCCTGTATAGAGGTAAGGACAGGACGAGGAATTGTGCAGGACAATTCCTGCTTGTTTCTCCTTTCTGCTTTTTTTGCTTCCAACCAGACAGGGGTGACAGAGGACCCTGTTCTCCACTTCATTGAGTGAGGCAGTCTGAGAAGGGCTAGAGGCGATAGTTTTTATACCTGAATTGCTAAGTAATATTGTGACAACCTTTCCCTTAAACTAAGTGTGGGATATACTGGGAAGAGGGAGGGAGATCAGTTAAGGGCAGAAATATTGCTGGGCCAAGCACATATCCTTCTGAGCTATGTGAAGTGCTGATAAAACCTGACTTTGATCCATGTGAAGCTACATCTCCTCCAGCCTTAGTCTGTAAGTTTTGAGGACCAGGGATCACCTCTCATTACGTCTTGCACAGCAACTACTATAGGATAGATCCAGGCTTTGTCAGTTGCTCTGCCCCCACTTCATTTACCCTGACAAAGCAAAATACCAGCTCCACACATACCTATGACAATGGAGCAAGTTTCCATCCCAGCCATGGGTCACCTCAAATGGTTAGGAGCATGTTTGTTGGGATTCTTGGATCCTCAGCAGCCAGCCATTTGGTTTTCAGAGTGGAGTTGAATTTTACCAGGAGCATCTGTGTTTTCCTGACATATTACTATATGATGGTACAGGCGATCAAGCACAGTGCAATTTCTAACACAAATTATAAAGATGTAGATAAGTTTGTCTAAGTTGATGTAACTGTTTTAAAGCACCAAGAAGCATTAGAGACAAATTTTGACTGAAGACAACAGGTTCTAGTGAAAGCAGCAGTAGGGCACATGCTGGACAGAATTTAGTCCTTATCATGTAAAAAGATTGATTCTCATCAAGAGTATTTGTCTGCAGTACTTCAGAAAACATGGCAATACACCTACAGTTTTGTAGACTTCTGTTATTAATATCCTTTTCCTGTTCCTATTCCTGTTCATTTTCTTATCTCATTGCTGTTTCCAGTAAACTGTTCTTACCTCAACCCATGAGCTTTGACTTTTGTGGCTGGCTGGGGGGAGGGGAGTGTGGGAGGCTTTTTTAGTGGGAGTACTGAAGTGGAGAATACCATTCCCAAACCATGACAGAAGGATGCAGACATTTAAGTTTTTAAATCAAATATTTAATCTATGTTGTGGAACGTACCAGAAATTCCAGTCCAGCTGCTGGCTGATGTTTAACTCCAAAGGTCAGACTCACTCAAGCTGTAGATGTTGTGGTATCATTATTGCTAGAAATGTTTCCACTATCTAAGCATTTAATCACATTGGAAATCCTATTACTAAACCTCCATGCTGCTTATTTTCTCAGTCCTTAACAGTGGCTAACACTTGTAATAGACAAGAAATCTGTAATATCAACACAGTTTCACAGCTAAATGAAATTATTTTGATATTTCTGTGTTGGAGGTAGTATTTGCAAGAAATCCTAGATAATGTTAACATGAGTTTGGACAAAGTAAAGGAGATTCAAATTCTCACCTGTGTCAAAAGGAATGATACTGCTTTTTCCACTTAACATCTGAGGGCTTAATAGTCATAAAACATTAGACTAAAATACTTTGATGCATCCTCATTAGTTTTAACTCACTTCCTTTATTTTTCTCAGTAACTGAAGAGTGGAGAACCTTTAAAGTTCTCTACTGGTTTAGAGCCAGCCATCAGGTTTAGCTTAGCTGGTAACATTTGGGCTCCATCCATCAGAATCCAAACAAAATTATAAATTCTAGCATTCCAGGGAATTTAAACTCTAGAAATACTTCTTCTCTGTTCCCTGCAAATCAGAACCATTCCTTTGCAGTTCTTGAGATTTAGTTTCTGTGTGGCTTTGGTGAGGGATATGCAAGAATTGAAATATGTTTTGCAGGTTATGTGTCTGAAGTGTGAGATTTACCTGCAATGGATCTTTTCTTAAGCTAACAACAATCTACAGAAAAATATGCATTATATGGTTCTTAATCAAACCAAACTGCTGTCACCACTGCTTAAGGCTTGGAAAATGATTTGCTTTAATTTTTAGGGATGGGAGAACTGACTTCAGTAGGGCTCTTGGAGATACACAGAGCCCTTTTTTGTAATATTGCCATTAAGATGAAATAAAATATGGGGTGATTTTCTTGCCTGTTGTAGTTCTGTTCTCCATCATCTCCAAAATTAAAAAGATGGAGTATTTCAGAAAACTGTTGAATATGGTGTGTGTGGTACATCTTTCCACCATGGTTGTTCTCTGAGCATTATCCACTTCTCTTAACAGAGATAATGTATCCCTTGAATTCAGCAAAATAGTTTTAGACATAACCTATAGAAACTCAGAGAATGCAGCAGATTGTGCTAAATGTCAAGATTTTCTAGGGAAAACTGGTGGGTATACTTTCTTCTCCCAGACAACCATGGTTCAAATGCTGCATGCCCTCCACTCAGCTGCACTGGTATTTGTTTTAAGTTAATCTCATACACTCAGCTAAAAATTACACTGTGTTTTGAAATTATGCCCTGTGATTGCAATATTTCCTTTTATGAGTTACTGGTCAGTTTTTGTTCCAGAGGTAAACTTCAACAAATTCCCCTGCCCCGGGGTAAATTTATCCCTGGGTAAATTAGAGATAAAGCCTACATTCCTGTCCTTTTAATCTTTCATGCTCTGGTTTGGGACCTACAATTAGAAGTAGAAAAAGCAGGACAGTAAAACTAGGAGATAAACTGCTGAGCACTTTCACCACCACCACCCCATCTGGCTTCCCAGAATCGGTGTGGCAAGCACTTAGTGTGTGAGAATGAAGCAAGGAATCTGTGTATAAGAACACATTAGTGCCTTGAATAGTAATTAGACTGTAGGTCTTTTCTTATGCCAGGGTAAGCTGTCACCCAAATGCACTGAGCAGTGGTAGCAGTATTGCTGCCCCATGGAAATTACTGATAGTTAATCCAATTCTTCAGATAGCTGGGAATGTTTCCCCAGCAGTTACCTGCCAATTACAGCATTAAAACACCTCTGAAAACTTTTGAAGTGGGGGTTTTGGTTTCTGTGAACTGAAGATACCTCAGTTCTGGTGTCAGAGGGTAAAGGATCAGGGATTACGAGAAGAGTTCTGATAGAAACTCTGCCACTGGAACTTTCAGGGAAATGAGGAAGTGGAAGTGAGATATGGTCAAAATCAAAAGATACTTAATTGGCCTGAAGATGTTAATTATCAAGAAGACCTTGGTGATTGGCATAATTTCTTGATTTTCATGTGGCTGAAGTCTGAAGCTACCATTGTTTTCCTCGTAGACATCCCTGGGAGTGTCGAAGGCCAGGTTGGACAGGGCTTAGAAATACCAATTTTTAGGGGAAAAGTATTTTAGGGAAATACTTACTTCTGGTAGCAAAAAACCTGCTTCTGAAAAAACCTTATTTTGAGTGATCTAAATTTAGTAAATAATTTGTTCATTTTTTTTGTCCTGATTGGGGGGGCCTCTCAGGCCTATCAGATTAGATATAAATAGCAGCAGAAAATTATTAGTTTGATTGTTTTAGCCATGCATGGTTTTAGATGTGTATCCTCCTTCCAGAAGGGAAAAACATGGTTTATTATGTGTTTTCCCAAAAGTTTTCTAGCACAAGACTCCATCCCTGTTCCTTTTGCTTCACAGATTTTGATTGCTAAAGGAGATTTTCAGTGCTTATTTAGTAGTAGCATCATTTCAGGTTTTTTGAATCTGCTTTGATAATTCTACTTTTTTTCCCCTCTAATTGCAGGTCTATGTATTAAAAAACTGCAAAAAAAGCAATAAAAAGCTTTGACTATTGTGTGAGAATGCTACTGTCACAAGGAAAGTTTATTCTATTCAATCAAAGTTCCAAGCCTATAAAATTGATTTCTTCCATTCTTTCTTCAGACAAAAAACTAATTAAAACCCCTCATTGATCATTTGTGCTAACATACACCTATCTGAAAGTGGTGTATTAAGCAAAGAGGAGTTTAAATCTATATAATCTATATAATCGTGCAGCTTGAGTAATGTACACAGGATGAATAGCAGACCCACCCAACTTAGATCAAAGTGGCATTTTGAACTGAGCAGGTGTTAAAATACAAGATTACAGGAAAATGCAATGAGTCGGTCCCTGAATAAGCCTATCCTGAGTCTGACTGCAGACCAGCTACATAATCTGAACAGAAAGCCCTAGGGAGACTGCAGTCTTGAGGAAAACAAAATGCTGGATTTGCTGTTTTTACTCCGTGGGAATTTTAGGAATTCCCTAAGTGGGCTGATGGCTGAGAGGAATTTTGTTTTCCATCTCTTTGCTTAAACAAATACTGTACTTATTTAGTTAGTCCACAGATAAATTGAGGCAAAGAAGTTTGTGATCAGAGCTGAAGTTCTACAGCCTTTCAGGCTGCAGCATGATTCATTCTTGGTGTCAATAGCTTGAAAATTATATTTGCATCTGCTTGTGCAGCTGAAGCCTGGGCTACTGGCATTAGGTTGTACTGGTGGAGCACTCAAGTGTAGCAGAACAAATTCCTTCCCAGCAAGATAAAATTGCAAGATAAAATAGGCAGTACTGTAGCACTGAACTTGAACACTGACCCTTGAAATGTTCACTGGATGGATATTTTGATTTTCAGGTGTACACAGACTCCATGAGAGGCAAATCATCTATAAACACCTCTGTAAAATTCTCAAGCCTGTCCATCCTATGCAGAGCTTCTGTCCACAGCCAAGGCAAATGTTAGAGTGGGGAAGGCTGACATGGAACTGCAGGGAGGCAGAATTACGGGTAAAACTCAAGGGAAAGGAGGACATCTCCCAAAGAATGGGGAATGGTGATACCTCCCTTTTTCCCCCCAGATGAAGGTCACCCTCAGCAGGTCAAAGCCTGATTATTCCCAACCCTGAGAGAACAGAAAGGAGACATGTGCAAGAACTTCATTTTCATGCTGTGTTTTGTACATGCAGCTTGCACTTTTCCAAATAAAGAGTAGGGGACCAGGATAAGCGGCAGGATTTCCTTTGCCAGAACACACCTGAAACTATTCCAGCTTGGAGGTGTGCACAGTACATGCTGTCTGGGAAGGCAGACACACACAGACCTGGATATTTCAATTGCATCAGGGTAAGCATTTACGTAAATGAAAAGTGAGAAAGAAGCGTTATAAAGATTTACCAGCCTGGGAGGAGAGAACTGTTTTGCACAGATGTAAGGTAGAATGATTGGTGGAGTTGTGCTCCCTGGGATTTAAAGTCCAAGTATTCAAAAAAGCCCACAAGTGTATATCCATGCATAAAGCATGAATGTGCAGGCTCACAAACACTCAATTGTATTTTCATACAAGAAGTACTTCTGTAATTGTAAGGTATGCATAGTCAAAGCCCTGTTTATTCATGTGTCCTCAGAAAGAGACACCTTCTGGGAAGCCAGGTGTCCCAAGGATGGGTGGTCAGCACTATCCAAAAACCAGAGCTACCTTTGGTGGCTCAAGCTGAGCACTTCAACACTGAAGTATTTATGTTTATTTTTAAAAGGCTTTTTTAAATTTTCAATTTTTTTATGTCAAACCAACTACTCCCTGGAATAAGACCAATTACACTGAGTGAATTTTAGGAAAGAAAGCTTTACTGCAATTTTGGTTATTTCCCAGTACCCTTTCTAACATGACCTGGACAAAAGTTCAAGTTAAACGTTATATGAAACTAAAGACTTGCTAATCCCAAAACATAATGCTGAAAATTACAGTCTATTGTAGCACTTNGGGGGGGGGGAAGTGAAAACAGAAAGCTGCATGATCAAAAAACTAGTATGAGATACTAGTGGTCACTAAGCAGCTGGAGACTGAAGCTCTGAGCAGGGCACCTTGGGGCCAGATATCTCAGCTGCATTCACTCAAACAGTGGAGGTTGTCATTGCCATTGAGACTCCAGAGGTACATAGAAATAGTATATTTACTTTCATTTGTCCTTACTATATCACTGACTTTATAAATAAATTAAATGGCAATGGCAGGATAAAGCAGAGGTCCTAAATTGTTCTTTGCTTGAGCCTTCTCTTCCAATGCTCTTCTCAAGGCAATTTTAACTGAATAAAATGTCTCAAATCCTGTCAGCTGGAATAATTCCCATGAAAATTCCTGTCCCCTTTTAAGATTTGCCTAAAGGAGTCTTTGTAAAACAGAGCAAAATCTCGCCACCATTCTTCGTGGGTATTATTCATAGAACTCTTAATTATTATCTTAGGCATACAGATACAGTGTATAAACAATTGCAATACATGAAAGGCAAATTTTGAAGAATCTGTTATTTCACATCCATTACAAAGCAACAAATTTGAAACACAAATACCTGCTAAGAAGAGTTACTAGAAAGGCAAATAGCCTCATTCATAAAAATACAAGCTATTAAATGTTTCTCTCTTATTTATCTCCCTCCTTTAGAGCCAAAACAGTGACTTACTCTTTCTCTGGATGCCAGCAGATGGGTTTGTCCGTGCCCAGTTTCCTGCTTGGCTGAACTTCTCAGCTGTGGCTGGGAGTGGGGTCAGTCTGCAGGGCAGGCAGCAGTGCCTTCTCTCTCACTCAATGCTGCTCTTTTATGTTTTCATGGGCCAGCAACCCTTGGCATTCCCCCAGCAGCCAGGAGGGTGGTCCAAGGTCTGCCCCGACCATTAACACAGGTGTACCACACTGTCAGGCACAAAGGGCTCACCTGGAAATGCTTAGAGGTGCCAGCCAGCTCCCTGCTCACTGTGGGAGGGAAGTTGGAGTGCTTGGCTGGTGACCTGTGTTCACAGGGGATTGGCCAGCCTGCTGTGCAGGGACAGAGACAGGACCTCTGTTGCTTTGCTCAGCTCATGGCTCTGTGCTGGCCGTCCACCTGGGCAGCCCTGTGACTGTCTTCATGGGACATATTCTGCTCTGCCTGCTTCCTGGGGACTTTGGGCAGAGGTTTAAAACAGAGCTTCAGGCAGACTTGGAAAGCCTGCTCAGCCAACTGGAGGGAGTAACTGGAAAGCCATAAGAGGAATGGCTGAGGTCATCTGGCTTGTTCAGCCTGGAGAAGAGGAGACTGTGAGGGGAAAGCTCATAGCAATCTGCAGCTTCCTCATGAGAGGAAGCAGAGGGGCAGGAACTGATCTCTGCTCTCTGTGACCAGGGACAGGACCTGAGGGAATGGCCTGGAGATGTATCAGAGGAGGTTTAGGCTGGATATTAGGAAAAGGTTCTTTCCCCAGAGTGTGGTTAGGCAGTGAACAGGCTCCCCAGGGCAGTTATGGCCTCAAGGTTGCCAGAGCTGAACAAGCATTTGGACAATGCTCTCAGGCACAGGGTAGGATTGTTGGAATGTTCTGTGCAGGGCCAGGAACTGGAATCAATGATCCTTGTGGGTCCCTTCCAACTCAGCATATTCTGTGATTCTATGAAATTTTCAGTCATAGCTTAGCAGAGACACAACTGGCTCTCATCTGTTTGAACACTATGTATGTTTCTCCATAATCCAGCATGGAAAACACCACCTTTGTGGCATATTTTACATTCCTGCTTTCACAGCAGAGTACCTACTGAATGCTAGAATTTCTGCTGCTAGCCTGGGACTAACTGTTCTGAATAAGCAGTGAGTTATTTGCAAGAACTCATAAGCAGCTTCACAAGGAAATGCAGTAGAAGTACCCTAAAAATATCATGAGGCAATGTGCTGTGGAGCAAAGGCACTCTAGTAGGGCACATGTAAGGAACAAAGACTAAAATTTGCTGTGATCCAAATGAAAATATCTTTGCTGCTTTTTCAAAAATAATGCTTTGCCTTTACATACTCCAGGTCCCTCTGCGAATGGCTGATACTGGTACCACAGTAAGAACATTTGGCCAAAGTCAGGAGGAGTTAGGGTGTCATTCAGGGCCTGGACATCCAGACTTTTTTTTTTCCTAGCAAACAGTGCACCTGTCCGAGCCATGAGCAGACAGTTTCTCCAGAAAGCTGTGGGAAATGGTGTCAAAGGCTTTACTAAAGCCCAGGTAGACACATCCATCCACAGCCTTTCACTGAGCAGGTCATCTTGTCACAGAAGCCAGGTTGGTAAGTAGGACTTGCCTTTCACAAACCCATGTTTGCTGGGCCTGATCCCTGGTTGTTCTGCATGTGCCACATGATGGCACTCAGGATGGTCTGCTCCATCACCTTTCAAGGTACCTGAGACTTTTCCTCATTCTTTGTCTCTAGGTTTCCCCAGCCATCCAATAAAGGAGATTCTCTTTAACCCTTGTTTTGTGGTTAATGCGTTTATAGAAACGTTTATTTTACTGTCTGTTACAGCAGTGGCCAGATGGGCTTCCACTCCTCTTGTTTTCTCTCTGCATAACCTCCTGACATCCTTGTTGGTTCCTGACTTGCTGGCCCTTCTTTCAACTGTCATAAACTCTCCTTTTAACTCTGAGACAAAGTTCTTCTCCCTCTGGCTCTTCTCTCAGCATAGCCTGCTCCTGAAGATTCCTTCTAACAGCACATCCAGCTTTCCTGGGCTCCTTTGCCCTTCAGGACAGTCCCCCAAAGGACTCTGTCAACCAGGCCCTTGAACAGGCCAAAGTCTGCTCTCAGGGAGTCCAAGGTGGCAGTTCTGCTGACTCCCCTCCTTACTGCTCCAAGAATCCCAAACTCTATCCTTTTAAGGTCACTGTGCCCAGGATGGCCTCCCACCATAGTAACATGCACTAGTCCTTCTCTCCTCACAAACAGCACGTGCAGCATGTGCCCTCCCCAGCTGCCTCCTCACCAGCTGTGTCAGGAACATCTCTTCCACGCACTCCAGGAACCTCCTGAACTCTCTCCTTTCTGCTGGATTGTATTTTCAGCAGATGTCTAGAGCATTGAAGCACCCATGAAGACAAGGGCTGGCCATCATGAGGCTTCTTGTCTGTCTCTTGGTCCTTGGTTGGGTGATCTGTACCCAGCTCCCACCTGGATAACTGTCTTGTTGGCCTTCCCTACAATTCTTACCCACCAACCCTCAGCACTTGCATCACCACTGTCAAGCTCTAGATAGTCAAAACACTCCCTCACATAGAGGAGTATCCCACCACCTTTCATTCCTTGCCTGTCCCTTCTGAAGACTTCACCACCATCCATTGCACCATTCCAGTGGCGCCAGTCATCACACCATGTCTTTGTGATGGCAACTATGCCATAGTTTTCCTCCTCCAGGATCTCCTGTTCGCTGGCCACACTGCAGGCACTGAGGCAGATGCACTTTAGTTGGGTTATCAATCCCAATGCCTTTTTGGAGAGAGAAGCTCCAATTCCTGAGTGACCATTCTCAGGAGCTTCCATGGTTTCTAGCACATCAATAACACTTGCACTCTTGCTGCCTCATGGATCTCCATTTCCTGTCTACTGAAATGGATAGCCTGAACGACCTCACTAACACACCTTCCTTAGAAACAGTGTCAAGCTGCTCCCAGGCTTATCTCAAGTGATCTGTTTTTATCCCCTTCCCCCTTCAAATCCCATTTAAGGCTCACTCAACATGCCCTACTAACTCCTGCACAAAGATCCTTTCCCCTCTGAGACAGGTATACCCAGTCTGTCACCAGTAGGCTTGTTGTCATCTAAACCATCCCATGATCAAAACCCCCAAAATTCTGTTGGTGACACCTGGCTTAAAGCCAGGGATTTGTCTATACAACTTTCCTGTTTCTACCCTGAGCAGTGGACCCCCCAGACTAACCTCCCCCAGTTTTACTGCTGACCATGACAAGCTGTGGTTGGGAATATGCCTGGGATCAGCTGGGGTCCAATGTCCTGGCCATGTCCCTTTCCAACTCCTTTCACACCCCTACCCTACTCGCTGGTGGGGCAGCATGAGGAGAACCAAGGGCCTTGATGCACAGCATTGACTGAAACATCCCTGGTTTATCATGCTCCCTCCAGCAAAATTCCAAACCACAGCCCCAGAGAAGAAATGGAACTTCTCCTCTGCCCAACACAGTACATTCTCCATCCCTTATTCTATGCCATGTACATCCTGCTCAGGTCCTGTGGTATCTAATACCCACCAGCCCCTTCCCACCCTTAACTATGATGCACAATATTATTTTCTTAGTCAATGGACCACTCCTATGAAATATCCATAAATGTCCACAAGTGTTCACAAAATCATAGAATCATAGAATGGTTTGGGTTGTGAGTGACCTTAAAGCTTATCTTGTTCCAACCCCCTGCCATGAGCAGGGACACCTTCCACTGGACCAGGTTGGTCTCCAGGCCACATCCAACATTGAACTTTTCCAGGGATGGGGCATATACCTGCTCTAGTTTGGCCTTCTGCATGGCTACAGTGCCTACAGGGGTGTACCTGCTCTTTTGGGGGTTTATGCATGGCCACACACTTTGAGGTGCTCCAGCATGACCTCCAGCACAGCCACAGATGCTTCAAGGTGTATTTTCTCCAGTGTGGTCTTATCCTTGGGTCACACTCCCTTCAGAGGTGCTCCTGCTGCAGCATGGACATACCCACAGTCACCATTGCTTTGAGATGTCCTACTTCCACATGGACACATCCACAGGTCACAGTAAGCAGAAGCAGCCCCTAATGAGAATCAGACTCATTTACAGTAAGGCAAGCACAGAGCCCTGTGGTTTTACTTTCCCTTCCTCCTTGGCCTCCAGGACTGCCCTGCCCAGGCTTTCCTCACACAAGAGCTTATTCCTCATCCCAGGTGCCCCAAGGGGACAGTGTCTCCTTCTCCTCACCTGAGTTCCCCCAGCTGGATTCCTGCCCTCAGCCAGGGACAGTGCTGCTTGCATTTCCCCCACCACAGCAATCCTTCGTGTGCCATCCCAGCGAGCCCCAGGACCCCTCCTCCTCGGTATCCCCACCACCTCCAAATCTCATCCCCCTGACCCTTCATCACCCATGGACACCCCCCCACATCTGGCTGTTGTCCATCTCCCTGCTGGCTGATGGTGCCCCACATCTGGGGAGGACCCTGCTCCTGATGGACATGAACCCTGCCGGTATGTGGGGGTGATGGGCAAGCCGCTGCTGCCAGCAGGGGAGGAGCCAGAGGTGGCTGAACCACATGAGTGATAAAGTCTTGGGGGTTCACTTTGGCTTGGAAGCAAGGCTGGGGGCCTAGCTGCAGGCTGCCATCCCAGTGTCATGAGCACTGGCCCCATGGTCCCCTGCTTTGTCTGTGAACCTCCAAGTGCAGACCTGGGTCCCCAGGGAGAGGTATTGCTGCTGACCTGAGCCACAGCCTACGCTGCCCTCAGCAGCACGATGGGGATTGGGGCAAGCACCGAATCCTAGGTCAGGAGCACCCTGCATCCCTGCACCCAGAGGCTTAGAACATGCTGCTGGCTAGGATCCCAGTGGGATTGCTCCTGGTGGGTGACACAGCAGGGCAGGTCTCAGCTGGTGCCAGCATCAGTGTCTGGGTCAGTGCTGGGACATGTGTCAAGGAGAGGCTCTGCCCTATGATGCAGCTGGGGTGCTTTCCCCCAGCCTGCCCTGTGTCTCTCAGCAGCACACCCCAAGCCCCACCACCATCCCTGACCTGACCTTGCTCCTGCTGCCACACCTCCCCAGCCACTTGCAGAGGAACCAGTTGCTTCCCTGTCCACAGCACCACAGCATCTGGAGGCTTCCTCAGGGTGGGTCTGCCCACCATGAAGCATCTTCTGGCCAGGACCCTGGCCACTGGCAGGCCCCCACACCAGCAAGACCTCCACCTCATCAAGGAGATGGTGTTGGACATGGTCCCCACCTTCTTAGCTGCCACTGTGTGTCCACGGGAGCATCCCAGTGCCACCAACCCATCCATGTTGGTTGCTCCACCTCCCTCTGGAAAACGGGCACCGTGCCCTTCAACTGGGATGTCATCTTCATGATGGACACCTGCTACAGTGTCCCTACCAAGGACTTATTCCATGAGGACAAGGAGGTCCTCATCTTGCTTTTCCAGATGTTTGAGGTTGCTGACATTGCCCTCTTCCAGCTGTTTCCGACTGTGCTTAGCACCTACAACTGTGATTTTGTGAGAGGCGATGTCCCCACAGGACTTCTGGGCCATGGGGACATGTGGCAGGGAATAGTCCAGTGCCACCAGCTCTGCCAGGACAGAGAGGTCTTGATCTTGGTCATGGGGGTGGTGTGCCATGGGCACACGTCCGTGGGCATCTCCAAGCTGCTCTGACCTGTGGTTTGCAGTGGGGTCTGTGGGCAGCAAAGTGTGACACAGTGTGGCATGGGACAATGCAGCATGGCAAGGGATGGCATCCAGCCCTGCCATGCTGTGCTGTGCAGAGGAGTGTGCTGCTGCCACCACACTGCAGCAAGGAGAAGGGGTCGGGGATGGAGCCACCAGCATCACAGGGACAGCAGGACAGGAGGGGGGCCACAGAGATACCCACACAGGGTCCTGCATGGCAGGTCTCTGTGCCCAGCTCAGCCTGGCCATTGTGCCACTGCCCCCAGGACTGAGCCTGGCAGAGGCCTTTGCTGAGTGGCAGCTGTGGTGTCAGGATGCAGCTGTGTGTGGGGTCTGTGAGAAGTTCACCCAGGAATGGAGGCTGGAATTAACTGGGCTAGGGGATGCAGCAGGGCTGCCTTGGGCCGGTCCCTGCCCAGGTGGCTGCTCCACTGCTTGCCTTCCCCTAGCTCCTAAGAGTCATTGTGAGACTGGGGTGTCCCCAGGGGGCTCCTGTGGCTCCCTGGGCTGAGGACAGCTCATGGGAGCTGCATCTGGAGCTTTCTCCATCCCCCCCATCCCTATCCCTCCCACATTCTGAGCATCCTGAAGTGTGATGCCTGTAACCCAGGGGTTGCTCAAGGAGCAGGGACACTGTTCCCCAGCCTGTTCCCCAGCCCAGGGGGGGGTCACAGTCTCCACAAGCACCTGAGGGAACAAGAAGGGGGGCTGGCACCCAAGAGCAGGGGTTCTGCCAGCACAGGACGGTAATGGGGACTGCCCCATGGAGCAGCAGATGGGATGCAGCAACGCCATGCTGAGGAACAGCCCCAACACCCCCAGGTGCAGAGAGGGATGCGATGGGCCCATCTTCTGGGGTGCCTGCACCCCAGGGCTTCTCCACCCACCCTCTTCTCCAGGGCAGAGCACAGCTGTTGTGCTGGGCAGAACTGGGACTGATTGTAGCTCTCTAGCCCTTTGCCAGGCAGGAAGGGGGTCAGGAATTGATCCTGCCCTTCACGGGCACCAGGGCTAGCTCCTCTCCCTCCCTCCTCATCCCATAGGTGCCCTCTACACCCCTGGGCAGCACCATCCCCAGGATGCAGGTGACACTGGGCAGCCTTGCTGTACTTTAATGAACTCTGGGGTCCCAGAGCCAGCTATGGGCAGGGCTGGTTCCAGCCCAGGCAGTGCTCCTGACTTGGCTTGGGGCACCAGGAGCCCCACTCACAGTGGGGCCAGCACATGTGGGGCCATGCAGTCCCCAAAGCAGGTTACAGAGACGGGCCTCTCTGGAGGTGTCACACGTGTATGCAGTGGTGTGAGGCTGTCAGAGCAGGGAGCTGCAGTGCAGGGTGCTCATCCAGCACGAGAGCTGTTCTCCCATCTCAGCCCAGGCCGCCACTCTTCCCAGTGCCAGGGGCCAGTGGTGGGGATGGCCATCGCACCTCCCTGGTGTCGAAACCGAGGGCACTGAGCACCACGCAGGTGAAGTTGGTGTGCAGGTGCTGGCTGTCGAAGGAGCTGAAGTGCAGATCACGGTGCAGGGCCCACCCTGAGCCCCGCAGCTCCTCTCTGCGGACCCAGCGGGGACCAGTCAGTGCCACTCCAGACAGGCAGACCCAGGAGCTCTGCCCCAAGCAGGGCTGCCCCGCTGTCACTGCCCCCCAGGCCCCCTGTCCCATACTCACTGCACTGTCCCCTCACGCACAGCCCCGTCGGGGTGCAGGGTCTCCACGAAGGAGCTGTTCTCCAGCCAGTAGAGCAGTGTCAGCTCTGGAAGCTCACTCCACGCCTCGCACGACACAGTCACACTCTCGCCTGCAGCCAGATGGGGCGTGAAGGTGAGGGGGGCTGCAAGGGTCCCCAGTGCCCCCCAGGCACAGGCACAGCCCTCCTCCCCAGCTAAGGGGAACATTCCCCCACCTCATCAGCACCCCGAAATCTTGGCTGTGGGTGGAGGATTCACCTTGTGTCTGCTGGAGGCTGGCATGGGAGCTGACCCCCACTGCAGCCTACTCACCCTTAGGCCCCGCCATGGCCTCAGGGTCTCTCACCTGGGCGAGGGAGCTCTGCCGGCACCCGCAGGACGGTGATGCTGGGCGGCTGCAGGGCCATGGCACCTAGAGGACCAGAGTGGGGTAATGTGGGAGGTCAAGAGTGACACCAAGACCCCACATTTTTATAGTGGGTGAGGAGGCAGGTTTCATAAAGGGATGGGGGCACTGCTCATCCCAAGACCCCTGAACAAACCTCTTGAGAGTCATAGAGCCCACGGTTGATTTTGGGCTCTCCGGCCCCCCAGTAACCCCCACTTACCTGTGCAGCAAGCGGCCAGACCCCAGCAGAGCAAGAGGATCCAGGCAGGGCGTCCCAGGGGCTCTGCAGACAAAAATGGAGCTCAGTGCTTGGCACACAGGGATGCTCCCCATGAGCGTGGGATGGTTCCCCCAGCATTCCCTGAGCCTGGGATGGTCCCGTCCTCTCAGCGTCCTCCCAGTTGGCCATGATACCCCCAAACATGCTCCCCCCAGGACTCCCCAGGTCGACGATCCCGTACCCTCGTATTCACGCAGCACTCCCCGAGTCTGGGATAGTCCTGTACCCCTCAGCATCCTCCTCCCGGGGTCCCTCCAGTTGCGGCTGGTGCTCCCCAGGGCTATCCGCGCACCGCTCCGGTACATACGGAGAGCAGAGCCCGTGGCTCAGATACCGGCGGCGCTCGGTACCGCGGCGCTTTATGAGCGCCGGGGAGGGGCGAGAGGCAGCGCCGTGACTCACCGGGAGCCGCCCTCGGCCCCGGCTCCGTGGCACGGAGACCCTCACCTGGACGCTGATGTGTGTCGCTGGGTCCTGTGCCGCCATGTCCCCGAGCCCCCTGAACATGCCGAGTGTCCCCAGCACTCCACGCCCCCTGTACCTGGGGATACTTATCCCTCAGGCACTCCCATGACCCCCCCGCCCCACATGCTCCTGGGGGAGCATCCATGGGCTCCCCAGGGATGGAGTGGAGCCCAGCGGGGCCCTCAGTGTCCAGCACATGGGGCTGAGTGTCACAGGATTCTGAACATGCTGGCTCGCTCCCCGATGCTTTGCGATCAGGGACAAGGCAGGGTCTGCACAGGAGGAAGGTGGATGAAGCCCCCAGGACACTGAGTATGACACGGGCTGGGGGAGCCTGGGTGCTGGCTCCTGGGTGTCCCAGCTGGTGCAGGACAAGAGTTTAGCAGATTGAAACCCCCAGAGCTTTAATTCTTGGCTACAGGCAGCCATCTCCTGTGTCCCACAGCAGTCCCCCATCCCAGAGCCAGCTCCTTGACACCAGACATGTTTCGACAACCCACTGGTTACAAAACCAGAGGCCAGCCTCCACACTCCACTTTCCAGAAGCGCCAAGGCTGGGAGCAGCCACCTGAGTCACAAGGCCCTGGCAAGGTTTGGGAAAAAAGTCCCTAAACTCCCAGTGTTTTGTTATCCATTCCCAGCAGAGCAGGAAGGTGGTGGGAACACGAGTGTTATCTTGGAGACCTGGCAAGTGCAATATGTTCCCAGCCTCCTGCTGGGATGAGGCCAGTGGCTGCATCCTCCCCACCATGGGTGTCCAATGGGCAGTGACGAGCCAGAGGCAGCTCCCATGGCACCACACAGCTCTTCTGCCACCTTCCTTCCCCCACCAAAACCAACCAGCTTAGCTCTGGATGCTAGAGAGTGAAAGAGGGAATGCAGATGGGTGCTTGGTCATCATCCATGCAATACCCTTCCCCCGGGAGAGATGAAAGGAGGAACCATGAACCATGGCCCTACCCTGCAGCAGAGAAGACGATCAAGAAAAACCCAGGGCCATGTCTCTGTTTCCAGGGCTCTTATTTCGGTGTTTGGCACAACACTGCAATGTGGTTTCACCCAAAAGTAAACTCAGAGGATGCAGCATGGTGCTGGGGTTTCCCAGGGGGGAACACAGCCCACACAGCACCCACAGCCATGCTACCACTGTGGCCACTTTCCAAATCTCCTGAGCCAGGAGCTGCCTTGTAGCCCTCCACTGGACCCCAGCACCTTCAGGGGATATGACTCAAGTCTCCACATGCCAAAATACCACCACTGGTCCTGGGATTGGGGACTTTGCCCCCACCCGCTACCAGAAATTAAGCCCAAGGCAACTCACACCAGCAGGACTTTGGCACGGGTCCTACCAGCATGGCCAGGACGATGTCATAGAGTAATGCTGGGGCAGGGAAACGCCAGCACCAGCCCAACCTTCATTCCATCCCTTTTATTCCAGTGCCAAGAGCAATACCCAGTGAGGGCGGACCCGCGCCCTGGGGCAGGGGCACCCGCTCTTGGCTGCTCTTGACGTACCGTTACCGTCACCAAAAGGGCACAGAGAGGAACAGCACCGGCCCCACTCCGTGCCTTGGCTCACCCCCCCTGAGCAGTCAGGGGACACCGCTGGTCTTCAGGGAGGAACACAGAAAATTTGGGAGCATATAAAAGGGTTCACCGAGGCAGAGTCCACCATCACTATGCTGGAGAGCAGCTTGGTTTCTGCTGGCATACCCATGGCACCCAGAGCAGACCTGGCAGCCAGGAGTAGCCAGGTGACTTTCCATCCCCTCTTTCAGGGTGCTGGGCTCCAGCCTCTCCTCCGCAGCCCTCACATCCCATCCTCGCTGCCAGCAAGGCTGCTCCAGGGTGCTGGCATTGGAGTTTGCAAAGCCTTCTCCCCATGGCCTCCCCGGCAGAGTGGCAGGAGGGATCTGGAAAACAGCCCCCAGCCCAAAGCTCAGCCCAGCAGGGCATTGCAAAGGGTCGAAGAGGGGCAGGGAAAGGGGACAAGTGTCTCTTTTTGGCTGCAATAGAAAGTTTTAAATATGCTCATTAAAATAATTGCTTTTTAAAAAAAATCCTCCCCTAGCCCTGGCAGGAGGGGCCCCGATGTTGCTGTCCTTGGGGGTGGCCAAGGTCCTGAGAGGTGACAGAGCAAAGCCAGCATCCCTGGTGGCAATGTCCTCTCGTGGTTCCGCAGCTCCCCACTGCCTGCCCTTATTCCAGCCCGAGGATGTAGTTGATTCCCTGGACCAGTCCAATGATCACCGGCTGCCAGGCCACCAAGTAGCGCAGCCAGTCCAGCAGCTGCCCGTACATGACATGTGGCCTCTCCCAGCTGGGCAGGACGAGTTAAAGAGCTGTGGGGAAATGGATTAGAGGAGCATGGTCTACCCAGAAGCCACCCAAAGGTGCCCCAAACCAGGGACAGACAAGAGAGGTGCCTAGGGAGGGACAGACAAGCATCCAGGGAAGGACAGACACGGGTCTTCATGGAGGGACAGCTGAGGCCAGGCTTGCCTTGCATTTTGAAGGGTCTTTGCCACAGCCACACACTGCAGCAACTCACTCAGGGTGCCAGGCAAGCCTCTCGCCCTTTGTGTGCTCTACCCACTGCTTCTCTTCCCAAAGTGCTGGCTCCCAGCAGGAGAAAGGATACGGATTACTGAACATCCTCTTGAGATCCACCTTCTCTTTGCAGTATGGACACGTCTGCTTCTTCCCGACAATGCACCAGCCCCGGATGCAGAACTCGTGAAACCTGAGGAGTGGCATGTTAAGGGGAACTGGAAGAAGAGGGGGATACACAGCTCAGTGTGGAGGAAACCACCAAGCCCAAGGAAGTCCCCCCAGAGCCATGGAAACACCCCACCATGTGAAGATGGGACATTGCAGAACCACAACCCTTCCCTAGAAGGTGCAGCAGCTTCCAGGTACAGTGGAAGGAGCTCATGGGGCAGCAGGAGGGAGCCAGGGTGGCAGCACGAAGGCCCTGACCAATTCATGGGCACCAGGGAGATTGGCCACCATCACTGAAGAGTTTCAAGCACTGGGAAGGTTTGGGCAGCCTGGGAGAGCTCTGCAAACTGCATGCATTTTGGAAGCCTTCTTCAAAGGCTTCCTGGAGATTAACATTTAAGGAATTTCTCTGTAAGTAAGGGTGTGACTTACTGGTGCCTGCTATGCTCTGTCACAAAGATTTGCACAACCTGAGCACAGCCTGGAGAAGTTACAGGAAAACATGAGGTGGCTGCAGCTGACTTTGCCACGTACAGGGGTGTCACTGAGCAAATAAACTTTACCCAGAGTATCTCTGCTGCTAAAACCATGGAAGAATGCCAGGGAGCAGCAACACGAGTCACTTCCTTGTCAGTCCTGGAGCCATCGATGCAGGAGTGTCCAGCCAGCCGTCACCCCCGAGGACTACCAGGAGCACCAACCAGCTCCTCTGGCAGCCACACCACCCAAAGCTGCTGTAGCCCCAGGCCCTTGCACAGTGTCAGCCATAAATCTCACCAACAATTCCCAAGAGTTAAATTTAGGCTCTGAGTTTTGCCAGCATGACCTTTGCTCAGGCCCAGTTTGGAAATCACCTTACAGGCAGTAACACACACAGTGTCAGAGGACATCCCATCTCCACACTGAATCACCACGGGGAAAAAACCCTGATTTGCCACCCCAGCTGGGGCTGAGCACCAACCAGGGCTTTCAGTTTCAAAATCTACTTCCCATCAATCAGCTGACAGGAGGGGCTGAGTGACTCCAGTGTGCTGGAAACCCTGGAGGAGTTCTGGAGAGGTAGGAGCTGCTGGGCTGTGGCCAGAACAGGTAGCAACCAGCTATGCTGGACCAGGAGGCTGTTTTCATAGTGGGGCCAGCAGTGTTTCCCCACAATTCTTCCTTATGGACACTCAGAACCCACTGCAATGCATCTCTGATGAGAGGCCAGTGTGGCATGGAGCAGGGATGCCTCATGTCCTGACCTCACACCATCACTTTCTCCAGAACATCTGCCAGGGGCACTGCCAGGCAGATGGGTCACAGCAGATTTGTCAAAAGCAGGTAAAAACTGAGGTGCAGTTCCATGGCTCAGCTGAGGTAGCTGGGGAGGAGAAGGAAGAGGAAACAACCACTCGTGAGTGGTGATGAAGTAATTTCAGGGACACCTCTTTCCAGGCTAAGTCAGTGATGACAAGGCACAGATCACAAGCAAATTCAGCCGGACAGCCCCGAGTCCCAGAACAGGCATTTCTTCATGCCGTGCAGGAGAAGCCATGGGGAAGGAGCCTCCTGCTGCCCACCCCAGCGTGGGGCCAGTGAGGCAGGGGGCTGGCACCTGCAGAGAAGGATACACGTGGTTGCAGGAGAGGCGGTAGGTGTTCTCAATGATCCCTTCCTCATTGACATCCACGAAGATCTGCTGGCCACAGACGGCACAGACACTGTCGGAGAGGTGCTTGGTGGGCATCCCTGAGGCGCTGTAGAACTGAGCGAGGGCAGAGCAGAGGGAGAGCGGTGACAGTGGCAGGGCACATGTCCCACACCCGTGGTGGCACAGCTAAGCTCTAAGGAGGGCTGGGGTCAGCGCCCCAGGAGTCCAGCCTTGGCCTTTGGGGCTTAAAAACCTTGTTACGGGTCCGGCTGCGGGAAACAACTATAACAGGACAGCTGCTCAGTGATGCAGTGGCCTGTCACACCCCAGCCCCATGCACCCCCTCCCTATGTTGAGGGGCCACCCTTCTTCACTCCCCAACAGTCAGGTGGGTTTTCAGCTGCCTGCCAGGGCCATGCACCCAGGGCAGAAACTGGGGGAGAGAGCAGGACAAGCTGGAGGTCATGGCTTTGACCCAAAATGACAACCTTGAGCTGCTGGTCAGATATAGCCCCCACCTCCAGCCCTGCAGGTCCCTGACACTCATTCAGCCACCCCTCTCCATTTCCAGCCTGATGGCTCAGCATAGGCCTGACACAACACAGAGAGTGAAGGCACAAAGCCAGGTCCCACACACTCCAGCTGCGAGGGACCCCTCAGGACCATTGCGTCAATGAGTGCTCCACCACACTACCTAAAGCTAAACCATACAACTAAGGGACTCTTTGAGCTCTGGCAGACTTGACATGATCATGTCCCTGGAGAGCCTGTTCCCTCTGGGTAAATAACCTTTACCTCATATCCAACCTGCACATCCCCTGATTCAGCTTCACTCCATTTCCTCGTGGCTTATTGCTGGACAACCACCTCCCCTGGCCACACAGTGATGTTGTGCCTGATGCACCCCAGGACACAGCTGGCCCCTTTTAGCTGCCAGGACACACTACTGACTCATATTCAACTTGATGTCAACCCAAACTCCCTAATCCATTTCATAGAACTCTCTCCAGACTCCTGTTCCCAAATTTGCACCTATATCCAGGATTACACAATCCCAGGTGGGGATCTGGCATGTGCCCCTGTTAAATTTCACACAGCTGGTGCTTGCCCAGCTCTCATCTTTCGAGCTCTCTCTCCATGGAGGTCACAGTTCCTCCTGGTTTAGAATCATCAGCAAAACATGCCTCTGGCAGAGCCCTGGCACAGCTTTGCTCTGAGCATCCAACAGAGCCCTGAGAATCTAAGAGAGACCCGAGCTGTGCCAAGGTGCCCTAGTGTGGCAGGCCAGGGGCTGGAGCAGAACCTCAAGGAGCAGCAGCAAAAAGTTCAGAAAGAAGGAAACACGAAGTCCAAGACCCTAAACAGCTGCTGAAAAGAAGAAACATTATTTACTCCACTGGTATGCTAGGTCAAATATTTTTGGTGGAGCAGGTTATTTTGATACCAGGTGAGTGGGCTACAGATTTTAGGCCACTGCATCCTCTGTCCACAGGGACAGTTAAAGTTGCAGCAGGGACATGGACGGAAGCCCAGAATGTGAATCTTTCCCTGGTGGCTGCAGGTCACAAGTTAATGCAAGCACAGTGGTGTCAGAAACAGGAGTGTTCATTGGCATTGGAGATTTTAAAGGCCCAGGAAAAGAAATATTTGTCAGTTTAGCAGGATTAAACAGATCATTCCTTTTCCACAGAATCAGAGAATGGCTTGGTTTGGAAGGGACCTTGAAGATTACCCAGTTCCAATCTCCTTCCATGGGCAGGGACACCTTCCACTAATCCAAGTTGTTACAAACCCCATCCAATCTAGCCTGAAACACTTCCAGGGGAGGGGCAGCCACAGCTTCTCTGGGGAATCTCTGCCAGTGACTCACCACCCTCATAGGGAAGAACTTCTTGTCCTGGAGATAGGACCCTTCAGAGATGTGCTCAGGAAGGATCTCAGAGCAACTCTTGTTACATTAGATCCTTCCTTGAGGCGGGGAATTCCCATTTGAGGGAAGCTAAAGCTGCTGCCAAGACCAACATGTTTCAAGTCCCTTGACATGGGCACAACTCTGGCCTGGGGGACAGTCCATCATGAACTCACCCCGATGGTTGAGGCCATGTAATCTGCACACATCTCAGCAAAGTCTCGTTCCAGCACTCCGTAGTAAAGACCATAGAAGAGGAGAGAGATGCCAAAGTCCATAGCATCTTCTGGTTTGATTCTACAACAGAAAAACCATCAATAGGGTTTTTTTGAGGGCAAAGCCACTCTAATCATATTCCAGATAATGTATTATTCCAGAGAAGTAGTCAACCTCTCTAACAATGAAGCTGGTTTGGTCCAGAGTCCTCTGCCACCACCCATTGACTGGCTGCTTCTTGGAGTATAGCAAAAAAAAAAAAAAAAAAAAAAAAAAAAGAAACTGCTGCCCCCAGNAAAAAAAAAAAAAAATGCTACTGCTGCCCCCAGGCTGGACACCACAGAGCTGGGGGAGCTGCCAACAAGTGAGCTGGAAGGAGGGCTCTCCAGCAACCCAGACCAGTTCAGGTACCAGCACCTCACCTGTGACCCTCCCAGGAGTGAAAGAGCCCAACAGTCTCTTTGGCCCCATTAATCAGATTGCCAAGTAAACTGTTTTTCCAGAGTAATAGCCAAAGGTGTGTTCCACCCCATCATCCCAGGAGTGGGAGCTGAAAGATTCACTCACCTGAATAATAAGTTAAGACCAAAAAGCGTAAACATGACAGCCATGTACCCCACGATCCCAGTAGCATAGCTGATCTTGTATATTAGCAGAAACCATTTATAAACCAGCCTGTAAAGAATGAAAATAAAGAGTTTAATGACTTCATTTTTTCCTGAATGAAAGTATGCCAAGCATCTGAAGAGTTTTATTTTTCACACCTGTTGTGTTTTGGCAGACACTTCACCTACCCCTACACAAGAGCTTTACATTCCTAATTCAACCTGTCACAGGCTGCTCACAGTCTTGACTTCCAAACTAGAACCCTCATGACCTCCAAAGGCCATAAGGAAGCGTGCTGCATGCTGGGAATGCCTTGGGTGAGGACACCAGCCCACGTGGAATCCACCTTTCCACCTTTCCACCCAGGTAGTAGGTATATTGGGCTGGCTGCCAGCAGCCGGTTAAGTGATTCACACCCTTTCACACATGCAGGGCTCTCACACTCTCAGGGTGCAAAGCTTAACACACATCTGTAGCAGGGAAGCTGGAAAGAGATCCTTGGAATGGTTACCCTGGGGCTGAGGATTTTCCCCAGGAACAGCAGACGAACCTGGGTGTTGTCTGTACCAGAGGCTTTCGAGTTGCCCGGAAGGTGACAAAAGCTGTGACTGCTGAGAAGAGCACCCAGATCACCAGGAACCGCCACCAGTTCAGCTTGATAGTGAAATACAGAGGCACTACCCACATCTGGAAGAGGGTCACCATCTGCAGGAACAGAGGACAGGCATTTGGAGCTGGTTCTCTGCTCCTCAGATATCAGAAATACCCTGTCAGCTGTGACAGTCATTCTCTTTCCTGCATCAAACAGCCCTGAATTGCATCAGGAACCTGGGGAAGTTTGACCTGTGGCACCTAGAGAAGAGCTCAAAGCTCAGCACATGAGTCAGACAGGGAGCAACTGAAAGAGCTGGGGAGGCTCAGCCTGGAGAAAAGCAAGCTCAGGGAGCACCTTCCTGCTCTCTGCATCTACCTGCAAAGAGGTTATAGCCAAGTGGAGCTCAGTCTGTGCTCCCAGGTAACAAGTGACAGGACATTAGGAAAAGGCCTCAAGTTTCGCCAGACAAGGTTAAAGGTTGCATATTGGGAAAATTTCTTCCCAGAAAGGGTGGTGAAACCCTGGCAGGAGCTGCCTGGGGCAGTGATGAAGTCACCATCCCTGGAGGGATTTAAAAGCTGTGTGGACATGGCACTTGGGAACATGGTTTAGTGCAGACCTTGGCAATACAGAAGGAACAGACTGAATCAATGATCTCAGAGGGCTTTTCCAACCCAAACAGTGCCATGATTTTGGGAGGAAGTCAGAGACAGCAGCCGCATGATTTTTGGTAACAAAAGGTACAGATGACAGGAGAACATAGATGAATCATCTCCAGAAGAATGTATGGGAGATGATCCACACAACTAATTGTTGTAAGGCAGCTACATAAACCTTCACCTTCCTAAGGTCCCAGTGCTGCAATCACAGATACCTCAGACAGGTATTACACAAGGCAAGAAGGTTTTGGCTCACCTCTGCACTACAGCCTATTCCCAAAAGAATCTACAGCTGTGCACCTGAACTCCCACAGTGCTGCTGGAGGGAAACAGGCAAACAGGTTTTGTTTAAAGTTCACAGAGGACTACAGGACTACCTGGAAACATTAAATCAGTATTATTATTATTATGGCAAGGAAGTCAGAGTGAAGTTGCTTCATGTAACTGACAGAACCAGCCAAGCTGGTGGCATCAGCAAGTGGCAGGGCTGCTCAGCAGAGTGCTACAGGAACCATTAAACCCAGGCTGCCAGCAGCAAGAAGCCTCCATTGCTTCCAAGCCACACCAAATGCAGATTCCCTCAGGACAACCCCCAGGATAGGCTTGTCCATCCCTGATGCTAAAGCGCTATGTCACACTGAGTTATTTGCATCACTTCCAACAGAAACCTGAGGCCTTCACGTTCGTCCATCTTCATGCCCAGCTAGAATCTCCAACGTGCTGGGAGAAAAAAGGGAATCACAACACCAGATAATAGGAAAACCTTTTCTCATGAGTAGAAGGAGGGCATTGCTCAACACTCACATCCAGCTGTGGGGGTAACTTACATTATAGGAGCGAGGGTGCCGCTGCTTCCACTGAACCAGGAGGAGCTGTGCCACCACAAGTGTGGCGATGAGGATGAGGACCATTTCGGCGTGCATCGCCTCGTGCCCGCGGTGCTTGGCATGCATCCGTACGTGCTCCACCCTGCAACAACCAGGAAAAGGCAGCTGAAGAGCACCCTGGCACAGACTGCAAACATCTCAGGAGAGCCAGGAAGACCAGATGGAAAAACAGCACTAAGAATTGTGTCTGTGAACAATGCAGAAAGGAAGAGACAAAAGGCTGCTCTGTGACCAGCTCATTTCTACGCCATGAAAGCCAAGAACAACACTTTGCCCATCTGAGCGTGAAGGAGGTGGAGAACTCCCACTGACGTAACTGGACTAATGAACATGGAGTGCACAATCAACACAACTCACAATCCCAAATGGGCAAGGTTAGAAGGGACCACCAGTGGGGTCATCTCTCTCAACCTTCCTGATCAAGCAGAGTCTTTCTAGAGCACATTGCAACTGTTTGACCTAGAGCATGTGTTAATTCTTAATATCAAACCCTCAGCCCAGTTTTGGAACCACTAACACTGTTCTCCCTCTTGTCCAACAAGGGAAAGGCTGGAAGGGTCAGGGTAGAGAGTGGGGGGGAACAGTTGACACCTGGCAAAACCCCCAAACCCCAGCAAATTGCTTCTCTCCACCCTGAGCATTCTGGAACAAGTGATTTCCAGACTGATACTTGCCAGGCACCGGGGGTTTCCTTGCCCAGCTTGTGCTGTTTGAGCAAAAAACAAGGTGTAATTAAGAGCTGTGACATCGTTATGGCTTGGTCTCTAGGTGATAATACTGTTCAAGAAGTTAGAGGAAACAAAAAATCCAAACCTAACAAATATGCCAAATTCTCTGATTTTAAGTCATTCTCTAGACACTAACACAGAATCACAAAATCAGGTTGGAAGGCACCACAGTGAGTTATCTCGTCCAACGTCCCTGCTCAGGCAAGATTATCCTAGAGCTTACAGCACAAGACTGCATCCAGATGGTTCTGGAGTATCTCCAGTGAGGGGACTCTACACCCTTTCTTAGCAATCTATTCTAGTGCTCAGTTGCTGTATAAGAAAGAAGTTCTTCCTTATGTTCAGGTGGAACTTCCTGTGCATCCATTTCTGCCTGTGGCCTCTTGTCCCATTGCTGGGCACCCCTGAGCAGAGCCTGGTCCATGCTCTGACCCCTCCCTGCAGGCACTGACAGACATTGATGAGGTTCCCTCTCAGTCATCTCTCCTTGAGGCTGAAGAGCCCCAACTCCCCCAGCTTTTCCTCATAAGAGAGATGCTCCAGTCCTTCATCATCTCTGCAGCCTCTGCTGGACCTGCTCCAGGAACTCCCTGTCTCTCTTGGACTGAGGAGCCCAAAACTGGACACAGCACTCCAGATGTGCCTCACCAGGGCTGAGCAGAGGGGCAGGATCACCTCCTTCCACCTGCTGGCAAGCTCTTACCATTGCAACCCCAGGATCCCATTGGCCTCCTTGGCTCAGGGACAGCTTGTTGTCCACCAGGACCCCAAGGCCCTTCTCCAGAGAGCTGCTCCATCAAGCAGCCCCCAGCCTGTGCTGGTGCAATACTGAGAGTCCAGTCTGACTGTGATTTTCAATAGGCATCTGGATTAAATTGGTTTGGCTAAGGGAAAAAGAGGAATTTCTCAGGCCTCTTACTGTAAGACAGACATTGGAGAGCTGGAGGGTGTCCAGAGAAGGGTAAAAGAACTGAAGAAGGGTCAAGGGCACAGCTCTGGTGAGAAATGGCTGAGGGAGCTGGGGGTGCTCAGCCTGGACAAAAGGAGGCTTGGGGGTAATCTTCTTGCTCTCTATAAGGCCCTGACAGGAGAGTGGACCCAGGCAGGGGTTGGGCTCTTCTTCCAGGTAACAAGTGACAAGACAGGAGAAAATAGCCTCAGGTTGTGCCAGGGGAGGTTTAGGATGGATATTGGGAAAATTTCTATACAGAAAGGGCTGTCCAGCCCAGGCACAGGCTATCCAGGGCAGTGGTGGAGTCCCCATCCCTGAAGTGATTGAACAGACATGTAGATGTGCCACCTGGGAACACGGTTTAGTTTCCCCCAGTTCAGTGACCTCAGCAGTGTTGGGGGAATGGTTGGACTCTATGATCTCACAGGGCTTTTGCAACCTAAACTACTCTGTGATTCTATATTTAGCAGCAGTTTAAAAGGAAAAAAATATTATTGCCTTTTAAGACAGTTCATACTTCCCCCCATCAAAAATGGTGACCCTTTCCTGCCCCACTGTGATCACAGGCTGTGCTGCTGCTAGCTCTAGTCAGTAGCAGGAGCTCAGTTGAGCTGTATGCTCCAAATCAGCTCCCAAAACACTCACCTCCATCTCTCCTCTGGGGATAAGTGTGAAAGATCGACCTAGGGAGAAAAAAAAAAACACCCATTAAATCAACTGCTGGGAAACTCTGCATTCAGATGCTTTAAATAAAGAACCTCGACATGCCCACAGAGCTAGCACAGCCCAGAGCTGTCCTTCATCTTCCTGGGAAGAGCAATGACTCCCTCTGCTCCTCTGCCACTTACATTCCCATATTTCATGGGAGCTGAGGCTCTGTCCACCATCCTATGTGACCAGAACCAGAGAACTGGCTTAAATCTCTGAAGCCAATGCTCCCACCAGCGGTAGGAGTCCAAAATCCCACTAGGCTTCAGGACAGGGGACAGTATGTCACACAACAGCAACAAATGAGTGCCAAAAAGATTTCAAAATCACAATGAAGAATTTAGGCCTTGCTTTGCTGAGATAATTGAAAATTCCTTCCAAACATCACAGGCAGGAGCTACCAAGAGCAAGGGGAGCTGCTGGCATTAGTGATGATTGACAATGGATAATTGTATCTCATCTTCTCCAGTAAGATTCACAAAAAGTGTGAATACTCTCACTTTTGGACAGGGTAGGAGTAAGGGGAGCTTCAACACTGCATTTCTGCTTTCACCTGGAGCTTTATATAGAATCATAGAACCACAGAATGCTTTGAGTTGGAGAGACCTTAAAACTCATTTTTCTCCAACCCTCCTCTCATGGGGACACCTTCACTAGACCAGGTTGCTCCAAGCACCATCCAACCTGCTCTTGAATACCTCCAGGGATGGGGAGTTCACAGCTTCTCTGGGCAAAACCTTCCCTCAATATCTTCACCTAACTGCTGAGGAACCTCCAGGACCAGCCATGTCCCCATACAGGTTCAGTGACCCAGGCAGCACACCCTGATCCATGGGGAGGGAATCCCACAGCTCTTCCCATCACCTTTTCTTGGTGAGACAAACTCAGATTAAATCAAGAGCAGCTCATCTGGGCTGGGAACATACAAGCACATGGAGTTTACAAATCCTCACAGTGCTGCAGACACTCCAGTGTTGCTGAGGTGTTGGAGATGAAGGTTGGAAATAAGCTATAGTACAGGCTGTTATCACTCTTTCCTGCACACACCAGAGATGTGTACACAGGAACGAGCTCCACCTCACCTCACCTCACCTCACCCCACTGAATACAGGGCCACAGGATTGGATCCAGCCTTTATGCTGGGGCTCTCCCCAGGCTGGTGCAGCAGTCACCTCACCTGCCTGGTCACCACCACCAGCACACAGGTGTCTCCCAGGCAGCAGCTCTGATCACAGCCAGGCTCAGCTGAGAATGCACAGCTGCCTCCATTCTTCTGTGGCACCTAATTATTCCCCAGGGTGAGGAGGTAGGGAAAAACACACCACAGCAATCCGTCTGCCTGATGTGGAACATCTGCTGAGCTACACTCCAGAGCAACACCTGCGAGGAATTCAGCCCTTGAGAATCACGTCCTGAAGAAACACTTCAGGACTTAGATGCAAAATCTAAAGCTATGAAAATCCTTGTTGGAGCTCACTGGCTTGTTCACACTAGTCAGAAGTCAAAGGAAGGGGATGACAACCTGACACCAAGAAGAGTGTTTCTATTGACCAAATCCCTCAAGCACCTCTGTTCCTAGAGCAGCCACGTCCAGATCCATTAGTTCAGTAGCTGTGATGTAATTTGGAGCAAGAATTGCTCCAAATAAACAGGAAAAAAGATTTAAAAATGTTTGCTAGTCACTGTGCACAGAAGAAGCTGAGAAACTCCTAGTGCTTGATGGTTCCAGCACAGGTCAATCCCTCTACAAGCTCTGGGAGTTGCTTGGGTGCTCCCACTGCCTTCACCCACGAGACTCCCACTCCTCCCAGGCTCTGCCCCCACCTTTGCTGGATGAAGATGTTTGACAAGCATGTTCCAATCGCAGCAATAATTTTCATTCCTTTACAGTTAACTCCTCTGTACCACATCAGCAGCCACTTCATCCACAGTGTTTGTCCCATCTTAGAGACTGGGATATTTACCAGCCTCTTTCCTTTGGCATCTTCCCTGAATCTCCAAATTCTTCCGGCAAATGCATTCAAGCTGCCTCAGCCCCAAACCCTGTGGAAATACTGCTGGCATTGCTCAGAGCAGGCTTCTTCCAAGCCATGCTCCCAAGCCAACCAGGGATCCATGGCCCTGGACACAATTTTCTCTCAATTACAAGGACTGAGCTTCACCAGATTCCCCAGAGCTCCAAGCTCCTGAAATAACTTTATTAAGGGGGGCCAAGACGTGACAGAAGGAATGTTGGGAAGGATCTGATGACTGTCAGACAGGATTTGGCAGAGCAACCACCCTGAGTCAGACCTTCCAGTTAACCCCTCCTTGCTCTGCACACTCTCTTAGCACAGAAGTTTTAGGTTGGGGCTAAAAATGTACAGCAATAGTGAAAGAAGCACCTGCTCTTGCTAGCAAGCATTCATTCCACTTCTAGTTTGGGGTTGTCTGATTTTAACATGCAGTTTTTGAGTCTTTTGGGTCTCTTTCTAACCCCAGCAGCTATGTAAAAAAACCTCTAAATCTTCCTTTACCAAGAGGGATTTGACAAGAACATTTAGGGTGACTGAAGCAGCTGAAAATCAGCTCTACCAAATGTTGAGCACCAGCCTATTCCTGTTTCAGCATCCTCCAGCTGCCACACCAACACAGGACCGAGTGTGCAACCAACTACAGCTCTTAGACACACTTTTTGTTTAAAAAAAAAGGAATTAAGAACAATTCTTCTGCTCTCTGTCTCCTCTGTAACTTATAATCCTCTCAAAAACCTCAGCCTCCTCCAAGTGATGACTAGGAGAAACTGGATATCTAGGACTAAAGTCTAATCCTCTCCTCAGACGTGGTATCACGGCCTTTGGAAGAACCTTGTGCCACTCCCTGGTTTTCTGCAGAGCCTGATGCCCCAAAGCCTCCACAAGCCTGTGATCCCCACCACTGGGACAGTCATGGAACAACCCCCTTCAGAAAAACACAAAGGCTGTTGATATGGGTAACACCAAAGCTGGAGCCACACGTTCCTGACAGCCCAGGGAGCTGGGAGGATCTCTGGGCAAACATACACACCACTGTGAGCTGGCTATAATCTACTTATGCTCTAAATCTCCAAAGGAGGCAAGAAGAATGCCTTGAGGATGGAGAATAAGCAGCTGCTGATTTCATTTCAAAGCTCCAGAGCAACCAACAGCCCTGATCTCACCTTTCCCACTGCCTCAACTTCAGTCTTTATCTCCCAGCACCTACCAGGAATAACCTGAAATAAGGGGAAGATAAATCTCCACAGCGCTCTAAGTCCAACCAAGGCAGGCTGGGACAAGGCATATTCTTTAGTGAAAGTCTGAAGAGATTTTGAAATCTCAATTCTGCTCATTTTCTGTTCATAAGATGCAGGAACAAGGAGTGGGGAATAGAAATGTCCCAACTGATCAAACATTTGCATAACTGGCAATTAAACCTTTGCCTCCTCACAGGCAGAGCCAGGGCCACGGGACACTCGGCTTTGTTCAGGTGGAATGTTAAACTGCTTTCAGATCCCCACCATGAGTGGCTCATCAGCAACCTGCTCTGCCCAAAGAGTTGCCAAGACCTCAGGAAAACACAAGCAGATAGGTTTTGTACCAACAATTTGTGGAATCACAGGGATAAGCACAGTCCTGTATGGACCTCCTCATTCACTGCTTCCTTGTGGCACCCTCTCTGCCAGCCCCTGATGGAATGAAAAGTGGGAATTTCACTTCTGAGGATCTGACATTTTTACATACAAAATCACCAAGGAGTATCTTAAAATATAACCAGTAGCAACTCAAGAGTAACTGATCTGTGGTTTAATCCTCCCATCACCTCACTGTACTACTCTCTGGCAGCAACACAGGGCACAGGGAAGAGGTACAAGCTCCCACAGCTCAGCCATACACTAGGAAATCTACATAACTTGACCCTGCCAGGAATCTTCTCCAAAACAACCATTAGTATCTGAGAATTTTTAAGCCACAACACCAATTCTTGAGGAAAGGCACAGAAAAATACCTGGCTGTACCAGCTAAGTGACTTATGATCCCTGTGCCACTGCTCCCATAGTGCAGACAGGATGGAACCAGGTTCTCCTGGTTCTCTACAAGTGGAAGAAAAACTCCCAAGCATGAAGCCCAGGGGACGGTGAAGAGCACTGCAAAGCCCGAGGCAGAATTGCCAGAAAGTGGCACGCACACTGTGACAGATGCACCCACCCTGTTTCCAATTCCATCTTTCCAGACAGATTTTTTTTTTCCGGTTTTGCAGTTTTTCATCCACAGGAACATTTAAAAGCCAGCGTGGGAACAACAGTGGAGCCTCCATCCCTGCCCTCCTGCTCCAGGATCCGCACTGTCCCCCCCAGTAGGCCCTCCGAAGCTCCCAGTGCCACCGTGCCACAGGACCCTCAATGTCCTACTACACCAAGGATGTGCCCTAGCCTTAACACTCCCCACACCTACGTGTCCCAAAGGCCTACAAGCTCAGCGTGACCCGCTGTCCCATTCCAGGGACCCTCTGAGCTCCTCAGCGCACATCCCTACCCCGCTCCCCCAGACCTCGCGTCCCCCAGGCCCCACGTCCGCTGCGGCTCCCCTTCACAGAGCAACCCACAGCGCTGAAGCTCGGCACCTCACAGCCCGTCCCCGTCTCCCCTGCCCCACCCGGTTCCCCCTAGCCCGGCCCCGTCCCCCGCACCTCTTCCACCTCACGCTCAACGGGACCGCCAACCTCCACCTCCAGCACAGCCGCCATCTTGCCCCGCCCCCCTAGCGGCCAACTCCTTCCGCCGCCGTCCGCCAATCACCGGGCAATCTGCCCCACCTTGGGCCAATCGCTGGGCGCGGCTCTGCCTAGGCGGCCAATCAGGAGAGGGGAGGAGCGGAACAGCTGCCAGACGCGCCACTTCGGGTGCATAAAACCGGTGAGCTGTCACAGCTAGGGACCGGCTCCTATTTCTAGGCCTGAGGCGGGACGCATAGCCCCCGTCAGCTGCACCGACCGCCTCACACCGCGGTGCCGGCAGTGTCAGTGCTGCCGGGCCGCTGCCCTGCTCCCACCCACCCCTTTCCACCGCTGCCTGGCGCTGTTCCGGAAAGGACGCAGATGGCTCCTGAGCTCCGCCCGCGCGGGGCCGTGGCGCGGCGTTGCCCGCGGGCCGTGTGTCCCGTCAGGCATCGCGGCGGGCCAGGGCCGGGGGCTGAACCAGAGCGCGGTCGGGAGTGAGGCGGGAGCGGCGGGCGCTGAGGAGCGGGAAGCGGCGGTCAGGGGATCATGTGACTTGGACGGCGGGAGATTCGGGATCGGTGCGATTGGGACTGGGGAGCTGTAGGGTGAAGCACTGGGTGGGGAAATGGAGAGGCTGTGGGGCAGAATCAAGGGTTTAATAGGGCTGGGAAACTGGGGAAGGACTGGGGGGCTGTAGCGATAGCAGACTAGCCCTGGGGCGTTGTTTGTGGGTCTGGGAACACAGGCCGTGGAGCTCAAGGGAGTTGTGGGAAAGGACTTGAGGGCACTGGAGAATAGGGCTGGAGCTCATGGGCTGGATCCGGGTGGCAGAATGGGGGTTTGTGGGCTGAGCTGGGGGCACAGGGGTGGCTGAAGAGAGCTGGGGGATTGCGAGTCAGATATGGGTGTTACTGCTGGGACAGTAACCTGAGGGGTGGTGGGGCAGGTCTAGGGGGCACTGAGGTGGTAGGATGGGACTGGGGAGCTGCTGAATGGTTCCAGAGCCAGGAGATGCCCAAGCTCATAAGACTCTCCTCTCTCCCCACCAGGCACTGGAGGGATCCGAAGGGAAGTTATATTCTGGAAGAGCATTGTCTCCAAAGGATCCTGAATGGCTCCAATTAAAATCAGCTATGTGGTGTCCTTCTCCTCTCAGGTGCCTTGTGGTTTCCTCTGGAGGGCTGGGTGTGGGACTGAGCCCTCTGAGCTGCTGTGGTCTCGGGAGAGATGGGTTAGGGTGTGACAGGGTGCAACACTAACTCTCCTTGCTAGGCTGAAGGACGATTCACATGATTCTTGCTCTCTCAAAATGGGGTGTTGTTCCTGTTACCAGAGAATTCTGTGTTTCTCTGCTGTGCCCAGAACAAACTGGAGCTGGAGGGGAAGGTATTTAGGAAAGCTTTGGTGCATGATGCTGTGTCCCTGCTGTGTGTACAGGACCCCAAGTACCCAGCAGAGAACCTGCTGAGTGAGGATGGCATGCGGCCCTGGCTTGGCTGCCCCAAGAAGCGCAGCAGGCAGCTGAGTGTGGAGCTGCAACTAGAGAGAGCCAGTCTCATTGGCTACGTTGACGTTGGTACTTCCCTGTCCCCCACCCCCGTGCAGGAGCCAGGGCTGTGCCCCACAATGGGGTCAGCAGCTCTAAACCCCCTCGCCCCTGTCCTTCTTGCTGCTCCCTAGGGAACTACGGCTGCGCCTTTCTGCAGATTGAGGTTGGACGCTCCTCATGGACCTGTGACCAGCCCTATCTCACCTTGGTGCCCACTGTCACGCTGATGACACCAGCTGATTCGAAGCTGGACCAGAATCGCTGTGGGGTACGGATGTTTAAGGAAGGTAAGGACTGATACAAAGGAAGAAGGCGTGAGGAAGAGCTGTGGGCCTGGTGATGGGATAGAGCAGATTAGGGGGGGATGGTAATGGAATGGGGCTAGCAGTAGGATGTGGCTGATAGGAGGGTAGAAGAGGACAGGTAGACCAGAGGTCAGGGTTGTTCATGCCCTCAGGAAAGCTGTACCAGCCCTGCTTCCCTGCCCCAGCCTCTCTTGTGCCCATAATTCCCCAGACGTCGTGGGTGGCATAGCAACAAGCAGAGGTAGGAGTGGTGTTGGGACCGTGGTCAGTGCTGTGCCCCATCTACCCCAGCTGTTGTTCCCCACAGCAGATTTCTCAGAGCTGACAGTGGGGCAGAAGTGGGACCGCGTGCGGCTCACCTGCAGCCAGCCCTTCAGTCCGTGCAGCCGCTTCGGGCTCTCCTTCATCCGCCTGCGCACACCACAGGAGCAGGAGCCAGACCCCCCCCGGCCACCCCTGGACACAGTAGGTGTCTCTCACACCTCCCTGTATCCCTCTCCATGGGGAGGCAGCAGGAAGGGGCTGCTCCTCCACAGGCACCACTTGTGCCCCATGGAACGATGCCCGGGAGATACTTGCTGGGCTGAGCTAGGGGCTGTGCCCAGAGTGATGGGCACATGGTACCTGTCTCAATTGCCTGGGGCCTCCCCTTGTCCCACAGGAGGCTGCTGAGCTCTCAGACAGACCCTTGTGTTCCAGCCCTGCCTTTCACCAGACTTCCTTTCCTGAACCATGTTTGTAAGTGACCTAGTGTGGTCCACCCCATCCTGTCCCTGCACAGTGTGGCCTGGAGCTCCTTGAGTGCTTCCTTGTACCCCAGAGCCCCAGCTTCCACCAGTTTTTTTGTTCTGCGAGGCTGACACTCCCTATCCTCAGGAGATCCAAGGAGGAGGAGCAGCTGAAGAGCTGCCTGTGGAAGCTGGAAGGGGCTGCCTGGAGCCCGGCCCGCCTCAGCCGCTCTGCCCAGATGGTGCTGCTGGCAGCGCGGAACCAGGCGCTGAGGCCCAGAGCTGGCACGAGCACCCCGGGGGCTCACCCAGAGCTGCCAGCCAAGGATGCAGGAGGTCCTGCAGTGCCAGGTGGGTGAATCTACACAGCCATGCCCTGGGCTGGTCCCAGCCAACTGTGGGCCACAGGGCAAGGGGGAATTCTGCCCTTCTGCTCTGCTCAGGTGAGACTACACCTGCAGAGCTGCCTCCAGCTCTGGGATCCCCAATATCAGAAGGGCGTGGAGCAACTGGAATGAGTCCAGAGGAGGTCATGGAGAGGCACTTGAGGGCTGGAGCCCCTCTGCCGTGATGACAGGTTGGGGCATGTGGGATTGTTCAGCCTAGAGACAAGAAGGTTCTCAGAACTGTGAGCCTCTTCCAGTGCCTAAAGGGGCTTCAAAAGAACGGGAGCGTGACAGTGGCCTGGGAGGTCAAGACAAGGGGCAATGGCTTCAAGTTGACAGAAGACAGGGTTCGATGGGATATTCACAGGGAATTCTTCCCTGTGAGGGTGGTAAAATACCAGCACAGGTTGCCCAGAGCAGCTGTGGCTGTCCCATCCCTGGAAGTGTTCCAAGGTTTGATGGGACTTGGAGCTACCTGGTCTAGTGGAAAATGTCCCTGCCCATGGTGGAGGGAGGGCTTGGTACTAGATGAGCTTTAAGATCTCTTCCAACCCAAACCGTTCTCTGTCTCTGTGATTCCTCACTCTCTGCTCTTCCCTAGGCTCTGCTCTGGATGTCCCTGCAGCTCCTCCGAGCACCTGCAGGCAGCGGGACAGGCACTGTACTCCCAGCCCTGTTGGCAGGTAATCCCATGGGTCACTGTCTTCCTCCTGCCCTCACCCTTGCCATTTACTACTCTCAGTCTTTCCCAGACAGTTCTAGGCCCAGCTCTTCACTCTTTTGGGCTGGCAGTATGTGGTGTAGAGTGCTTTCAGCATGTGACACCTCTGCAGGGCTCCAGCTGCCACCTCAAGGACACCCAAGGTGAAAGGAAGAGCCCGAGCCTGTGGCTCCCGAGAGAGACACGTCAGGAGGAAGGACAGGGGCCAGGCCAGCAGTGACAGAGAGACAGGTGTCTGCCCCATCTGCTCAGGTGGGTGTTTGGCAGGGGTGTCCTCTGGTGCCAGGGGCCACTGAGCAGCAGATGGGGATTGTGGAGGCAGTACCATAGCTAGGACCCATTGCTCCTGCTGGTGCCTTGGCACTAGAGGAACATCACAGTGTATTCCCAGGCTGCCATGAGAACCATCAGGGTGGGTATCAGTCCAAACCCCATATCATCCCAATACCAGTGAGCCTGTGATAACCATATCCCCTTCCCTTTCCACAGGCTGCTTTCCACTGGATCTCCTCCCCGCGCACGCCTCTCAGTGTGGAGAAGACCCCACCACAGCCTGGACTTTCTTGTCCCCTGATGCCTGGGTGTCCTGCCCAATTTGTCAGCTGCCCTTTGGCGTGGCAGAGGTGGAGCAGCATGCCAGCAACTGCGGGGAGACACCAGAGGCCCTGTTCTCACCTCAGGGCCTGCAGTAGGACAGCAGAGCTGGGGACAAACCTGTGTCGACACCCCTGGGGGCCGAACCTGCAGTACACCAAGGGGCAGAGACACTGCAACCCCAGACATTTGTGGCAAGGCTAGTGTGAGAATGGAGAATGTGCTTCCAGCCCCATGGCCAGGTTTGATGGGGGTTGAAGCACTGTAATGGCAGGAGTCACTACTGGAGAAGAATAATTTAAAGGAGAAAAAGAAGAAAGAGAAATCTGCACTGTGACTGCTTGGTGCTACGGAAGGTTTCCTGGGTGAGCATCCTACCTTGGGACACCCTGTGTAGTTCATAAGGAGAGTGATAATAGGACAAGAAGGAGGTCATGCTTTTCATCCCCACAGGCCCTGATAAGTGCATGTGGACTGTAGGAAGAGGAAGCCAGGACCCCAGAGCAAGTGAAAAATACACTTTATTTACAAGTAGAAACATTTAAAAATGCTGCCTCAGCTTTCCTGGGAGGAGCGGGAGGAGCAGGAGGACAGGGCAAGTGGGGGAGTCCCACACACAGGGAGCAGGGGTGGTAGCCCTAGGGATTCTAAGTTTCACCTCTGTCCCTGTAACTGGGCCTGCAGGATCTCCCTGCGGAGAGCTCAGCCCCTCCAGCCACACCTGGTGCCAGCCCCTGCACCCTTTCTAGCCCTCAACCCCTGCACATCCCCTTGCCTTGGGTCCCGGAAGGTTTAGGTTGACAACGGGTGCAGGGAGGGCAAGGGGGCCTTGCCATGCCCAGGGCACACCCACAGTTGTCAGTGGGATCTGCAAGGCAGTCATGTGGGTCGCCCCACCTGTTCCCCCTCTGTGCTCCTGGGCCCTGGGGGGACAGGGAGAGGTGAGGGGGTGCAGGTGGGGGCCAGGGCAGAGCCAGCAACGCAGGGACTGGGGAAACCTCAGGATGGCTTTTCCTTGCGTGATTGGCGACTGGCCTGGAAAGGACAGAGTGAAATGAGATGTCAGGGACCATGGACGTGACCAGGGCCCCTGCTGGGACCTGCTGTTGCCATGGCACCTCAGGGACAGCAGGGACTGTCCCCTTTTTCCCATGGCCTGTATGAACCCAAGGAAGGGGTTGGGGCCACTGGGGTGAGCATAAGCTTAGAAGTGTGCCAGGGGGTCAGGCAGTACCTACCTTGCCCTTGGGGGACTTGGCGGTGGCGATGCGGGGTGAGCGGCGGGTGCCGCTGCTGGTGGAGGGTGTGGGAGTGCTCCTCTGGGCGACTGCCCGCCGCAGCAGGCGCCTCCCCAGCTCCCTGGGGGTGTTGAGGATGTTGAACGCCATCGACTGGCGCCTCTGAGCCTGCAGAGGAGGGACAGGATCATTAGCTCAGGGTGGGACAGGACAGAGGGGTCCCTCTTGATCCCTCTTTTTTCCCTCTGAAGCTTACCTGTGTGGCTGAGGCTGGCCGCTCGCTCTCTTGACTGACCTGGGAGCCACTCTGCTCACTGCGGTCCTGGGTGGTCTGGGGCCGTGGGAAGCAGCTGGTTGGCTTCTTGGACTGGAAAACAGGAGACCAGTTAGTACTGTCATCTGAGGGTCACCCTGCTGTTGGGCTGGCAGCAATGAGGGAACTGAGGGGCTGCAGGGAGGGGATGGGAATGAGGGTAGCAGTGCCCAGGGAAGGCAAAAGGCTCAGCCCTTTGCCTCTGGAGTGGCCTCCCTGCCAGCACTGGGAGCATCACGAGTACTAGACACACCACTGGATGCTGGGAACACTGGGCACTGAGCTCCAGGATCAGTGGGAACATGTGGCCAATGGGGGCATTACCCACAAGGCCACAGCAGCTCCCTCAAAACGTAGAACACCTATTGTTCCCAGTAGGGTGCTGTGATGGAGGACTGAGCTCACCGGGGGAGTGTCCAGACCCTGGTGCGTCTCCTCCGAGAGGCGCTTCCTCTGCTGCCGGGTAGTGATGCTGCTGGTGGCAATGATCTGGGAGGGCTGCATGCTGGCACGTCGCAGCGTCTCTTCTGGGTCCCCCATCTTCACGTCTTCATCCGTGATGGTTCCCAAGGACGTGGAGGGCTGGGGATGTGGGGATGTTGCTGAAGGGTACTGTCCATTCCCACACCCCCTCCCAAACCCTAGTTGTGGAGAAAGGGCTGTCTGACTTCCCCTTCCTGCCCCTTACCCTCTCTACAGCGTAGCTGGTCTTCAGGTGGGGAGGGCGGGCCTGGTTCCGCCGCTGCAGCTCTGCAATGCGGTTCCAGTCCTCCAGCTGCTCCGGCTCATCCTGGCACATGCCCAGGTTCAGGGTGCTCCGGCCTAAATCCAAAGCAAGGAATGATGAGGGACGTCCCAGGTAACACCTGATTCCCCCAAGCCAGGGCAGAACCCCACAGCCAGCAGTCTAAGTGCCTACCCTGCCCACACGCACCGAGGCTGGAGCCGCTGTTCCGCTGCAAGCGCAGGGAGCTACGGGTGACCGGCCGGTACCCAGGGAGGCCCAACAGTCCTGAATTGCCAGGACTCTTCTCTGGGGAGGAGGTTTCCAGCTTTGCAAGAGTTTCCTGGGAGGGGAAGCTGGTGAGGGAACGGGTGGAGGCACCTGAGCGCAGACGGCCTTTAGCAGGGGAAGAAGTTTTTGTGGACTGAGCCAATGGGATGTTCTTGACACAGACCAGTTCCTCAGACTCTGCCTGTTTCTGAGAGAAAAATCCACACATGAGGAGATCACAGATGGATTTAGGCTGAACAGACCTTAGAAATCATCTCCTTCTACCCCTCTGTCCCTTGGCTGGGACACCTTCCACTAGACCAGGTTGCTCCAAGCCTCATCCAACCTGGCCTTGAACACTTCCAGGCATGGGGCAATCACAGCTTCTCTGGGCAACCTGTGCCAGGGCTTTGCCACCCTCACAGGGAAGAATTTCTCCCATCCCAATATCCCATCTAACCCTGCCCTCTGTCACTCTGAAGTCATTCCCCCTTGTCCTGTCATTCCAGGCCCTCTCCAGGTCTCTTGGAGCCTCTTAGGCACTGGCTGGGGCTCTAAGGTCTCCCTGGAGCCTTTTCCAGGCTGAACACCCCCCCTCTCTCTCCACCACTTGTCTCCAGAGCAGAGAGGCTACAGCCCTTGGAGAGCTTCTGTGACCTCCTCTGTCCTTGCTCCAGTAGCTTCATGTCGTTCTGATGTTGGGGGCCCAGAGCTGGAAGCAGCTCTGCAGGTGGGGTCTCACCAGAGTGGAGCAGAGGGGCAGAATCCCCACCTTGCCCCGCTTCCCACTGTGCTGAGGATAAGCTGAGGACATGGCTGGACTTTAGGCTGCCAGTGCACATTGACAGGTCATGTTCAGCTTTTCAATTCCCAGCATGCTGGGTCCCTCAGCAGTGCTGCTCCTGCTCCCTGCACTCCCCAGCAGGGCCCCCCTGCTCACATCTGTCATGGTGATGTTGATGGTAGTGCGGCGCCGGGCTGAGCGGGTCTTGCACCCGGAGTCAAGCGAGAAGTCACCCGGGAAGTTGGTGCTGCTCTCCAGCTGTGATGGCGTCTCACGGAGGATGGGGGTAAAGTAGAGGCTCTCCAGGGATGACTTCCTCTGGGACAGCCGCTGAGACAGCAGTGACTCTTCACTATCTGATGGCACCACTGAGACGTCCAACTGAGAGCCAGTAGCCTTCCTGTAGAGACAGGGGATGAGAGTAGCTCCAGCAGGCTTACCAGGTCATCATGAACAGTGTATTTTTGGGGTGCTGGAAGCAGATTGATCTGGTACCTGGTGGAGTTGAGCAGCTGTGCCTCATCGAGGCTATCAGTGCTCTGGTCAGCCACACTCTGGCAGGAAGTCTCTTGTCCCTTTGCTGTGGCAGTCATGACCTGGAACTTGCTGAGTTCCTGCACCTGTCGTTTGGCAACTTCCACCTGAATGGGAAGCAGGGAGTAATGGATGGATCTATCCTCCAACTGAGGCGGTAATGGAGATGAGGATAAGGAGGGTGAAACTCCACTATGCCATGCTCACCTGAGCTTCCAGGCTGTGGATCTGGCTGGTAAGATTCTTGCAGCTCCTCTCAGACTCCTTGGCCTGCAGGATGCTTTGCTGTAGCTCCTTGGCAAGCCTCTCTGATTTGCTCTGAAGCTCTGTGTTCTCTTTTTGCACGTGCTCCATGGCCTTCAGCTTCTCTGATAGCTCCTGGTTCTGCTGCTTCTTGGCATCATAATGACTTTTTGCCTTCTCCATCTGGGATGTAAAGCAGAAGAATCCTGTCAAGCATCCCAGCAGTGTCAGGGACAACAGGGCCATGCTAACCCCTAGCATACCTGCCCTTTGTAATGCTCAGCTGCCTGCTCCTTCTGGGTGAGCTGTGCCTGCAGCTCTGTCACCTTCTCCTGATGGCTGGTGACTGCTGCCTGCAGCTCTCCTTCGAGTGCCTATAAGTAGGGAAGAGACTGGCTTAGAGGCAACCCAGAAGAAGCCCCCTGGCAGCACCAAGAGCCCCAGGGCTCAGCCCCCAGGTTTTTGGTCCCTCTTTACCTTAATTTTCTGCTGCTGGGTACAGGTGGCCTTCTCATGCTGAATCAGCTTTTTATTCAGCTCTTCCACCTGGAAGAACATGGCATGGTGAGACCAACTCAGGCACAAAATTACCATCTTCCTGTGGAGGAGCACATCCCCTCCTCTCTAGCCAGCTCTAAGGCATGATGAAGGAATTTCCTGCCCCAGGGCAGCACCCCCCACTGCCAAGGACTGTCACCCATGGCAAGGTGACACTCACCCCATGTTAGTCCTTATAGCAAGGCTGATTGGAACTACCCAAGTTTAAGGAGCAGCCACATGCTGGAAGCAAAGCCTGTGTTAAGTTCCCAGTGCCCCAGCGCTTGCAACCTGGAGTCCCACAAATCATCCAGTACTCTTGACACAGGTACAACTTGCTGCTCCAAGTTCTGGTCTATGCTCTCCCTGCTCCAGTGGATGCTTGGAGATGCTTGAGGAGCCCCTAGCCCCCTGGACATAGCCAAAAGGCCTCTGCAGAGTCCTGGGCAGCTCTGGCTGGGACTGGACAGGGAAATGGGGCTTTTCCAGCATGGTTTCCCAAGTGCTAACTCCTACCATATCTGAAATCAATTCTGCTCTAGCCACATCTGGACCAAGCTGTCTGAGCACAGCTGTTCCTACCAGTTGTGCCAAGAGCTGGGCCTTGTTAAAGGTGGGGGGAAGCCATCACAGCACTGACAGTCCTACACTGAGGAGCCCTGGATGCTCCTGGCAGCCACTTGCTGCCACAGGGCATGTGAAACGCCATGCCAAGTTGCAAGCACCAATGTGAGGGAGCAGGTGCCAGGACAGGACCCCTACTGCTACCTCTCTGGAGCTGAAGGTGCTCAGAGACTGGGAGCCAAGTGCCCCATGCCTGGGTCCATACTATGAACAGTTCACAAGAGGAGAGGGTGGCTCCAGCAGGAAGTGACAAACGAGAAGGGCTGTGCACTGTCACTAAGCAGCCAGCACTTGGTGTGTGTTACCTGCTTAGTTTGGTCCTTCTGGATTATCTCCAGCTGCTCTACCTGCAAAAGCACAAAAGGTAGAGGTGAGTACACAGCTGGAACATAGACAGTTTTTCATGGAATCGTGCTATCATTTGGGTTGGAAAAGCCCTCTGAGTCCAACCATTCCCCCAGCACTGCCAAGACCACCACTATTCCATGTCCCCAAATGCCGTATCTACATGTCTGTTAAATCCCTCTAAGGACAGGGACTCCACCACCGCCCTGGGCAGACTGTGGCTTGACTGGACAACCATTTCAGGGAAGGAATTTTTTCCTAATATCCAATCTAAGCCTCCCCAGGCACAACTTGAAACCATTTCCTATTGTCGTGTCACTTGTTAACTGGGAGAACAAGTTACCTGGGAAACCCCCATCTGACTGCACCCTCTTTTCAGGGAGCTGTTTCACCCTTTCAGGGGACAGATGGTATCCCCTGAGCCTGCTTTTCTCCAGGCTTAGCCTCCCAACTAGCAACTTAGCTGATGCTCATCAAACTCATACTACAGATGATTCCCCAGCTTTGCTGCCCTTCTCTGGAAACACTCCAGCACCTCACTGTGACACTCCCTTTCATACCTAGGAATGTGTCCCACACCCCGAGTTCTTGTGCTGAGCAGGACATGAATTCAGGGGTGTGCAGAAGACCGAACACACTCCTTTTCCAAGAGGGCTCCCCCACTCACAGCCCTGCTGGGAGCGGCACCCCTACCTGAGTTGTCAGTCTTTGTTTCTCTTCCAAGAGTTTCTTCCTCTCTTCCAGGGCTGCTGCTTTGCTGCTCTCATACTCCTTCTTCATGTCCTCCAGCTTCTGTACTGCCTCCTTAGCCTCCTGCCTGCTGCTGGACACCAGCTTCTCAGATGCTGCCTGCAGCTGCTCCAGCTCCTGCATGTGCCGCTCCCTGACCTGGCCCAGTTCCGCCTCAAGCTGCTGCTGCCCTTGGCTGCGGCTCTTGCTGAGCCCCTGGTTCTCCTCAGCCAGCCGAGCATTGGCCTGTTGCAGCCCTGCCAGCTGTGCCCCTGCCTCTGCTGCCTCAGCCTGCAGCCGCTGAATGGCTCGGTCCTGTTCTGCCAGCCGCTCCCGCAGTGACGGCACCTCGGCCACCCCCAGCTTGGCCTGCGCTAGCTCGGCTTGCAGCGTGGACATGGCTTTTGCTCTCTGCTCCAGGTCCTGGTGGTGCTGGCTTTCCAGGGAGGCACGCTCAGCCTGAGCGCTGTCGAGCTTCTGCTGCAGGGCAGCCAGGAGCTGCTCCTTCTGTAGGCACTTGTCCTGGCAGACCTTGGCCTCTTGCCGCAGCTCATCCTCCCGCTCGCTCTGGCAATGGCGGTCCCTCTTCAGGGCCTCAATGGTCATCCGCTGCTTCTCCATCTCTTCCTGGCACCGCTGCACCTCCACCTTCATCAATGAGCACCTCTCAGCTGCACGGGAGGCTGCGGTGGCCATCTCTGTCTGCAGCACCCGCAGCCTCTCCTCCAGCTTCTTGCTCTTCTCTGACTCAGCCAGGATCAGGCGTTTCAACTCCTTGCTCTCCCCTTCCTTCTCCGTCACTTGGCGATGGAGGATGGAGACCTCATGCTCCAGGCTGCTGATCAGGCTGTTTTTCCTCTCCATCTCCTGGAGACACTGGGACACTTGCTCCTTCCAGCTCTCTTTCTCCTGCACGGCAGAGCGAAGGGACACCAGCTCCTTCTCTGCAATCCGCAGCTGATCCACAGTGCCTTCCAACTCCTTGGATTTGAGCTTCTCCTGTGACAGCTGCTGGGAGACTCCCTCCAGTGCCTCAGCAGCTCTTTGGGCATCCGCCTCCAGCTTGGCCACACACTGGGCTGCTGTTTGCTCTGCCACAGCCATTTTCTCCTGCAGGGAGGAAATCTCAGCTCTTAGCTTCTGCTCCTCGTTCTCCTTCTCCTTTGCCCATGCCTGAGCACTGGACAGGTCAGCCTGGAGGCCAGCCAGCTGCTCTGCCTGGGACTCCAGCACAGCCACCTTCTCCTGCTCAGCCTGCAGCTGCTGGCAGGCCCGGCTGTGCTCCCGGCTCAGCGCCTGCATTTCCTCCTTCAGCCGCCTGAACTCTTCATCCTCCCCTCGGGCAGCAGGAGAGGCTCCCGTGGGCTGCTCCCGGCTCTCCTCCAGCACCTGGCGTGTGGCCAGCTCCTCATCCCGCTGCAGCAGAGCTGCCTCCCGGTCCTGAACCAGCTGCTGTCTCTCTGCCTCCAGCTCAGCAATCCTAGCCAGGTTGCCCTCCAGGCACTCAGCTGCCCGTCTCTTCTCGTCCTCCAATATACCCTCAGTGTTCCGCAGGGATTCCTCCAGGAAGAGCAGCTGTTCCTGCAGGCGGCTGTTCTCCCGGGCCAGCTTCTCCTTCTCGGCCAGCCTCTGCTGGCTCTCCTTTAGCCTGCCCTCCAGCTCCTGCAGCTGAGCTTTCAGTGCCTCTGCTGCCACTCCCTGCTGCCGTTGGGCACCCAGCTCCAGGATCTGGGCTTCCAGTTCGCCAACCTTGTGGCTCAGTGCAGCCTTCTCCTCAGCTACAGCCTGCAGCTGGCTGCTCAGGGATGCGTTGGCCTGCTGGAGCTGCTGCAGGGCAGAGTCTCTTTCCCGCAGGGTCTGCTCATGCTGGGCACTGAGGGCAGCCAGCCTCTCAGCCTGGTCCTCAGCAGCCCGTGCCTGCAGGTCTCGCTTCAGCCTCTCTCGGGCCCGGTGGCTCTCAGAGAGGGAGTTCTGGAGACTGGTGACAAGGCTGTCCAGCTGCTGCTTCTCCTCCTCCAGCTGCACTCCTTTGGCAGTGAGGCTGGACACCTCCTGCTTCAGCTCCTCTAGCTGGCAAAGAGAAGAGCAGGGAGACTGAATTGGGTCTGACTGAGACAGAGATAGTGCTGCTCAGCAGTAGCCAAAACACTGGTGTGTTATCAACACCTTTCCAGCTACCCATGCAAAGCACAGCACTGTGAAAGCTTCTGGGGAAAATCACCTCTTAACATTTCCCCCCCAGCAAGGGTCTGGGAGTGGGCAAGATCCTGGGAGGGAACACAATGAGGCCAACTGACCCAAATTAACCAAAATGATATTCCACACCATATATTGTCAGCTCAGATATAAAAGCTAAGGGACATAAGAGGAATAGGGGGCATTCATTATTTTACTTTTTGCCGTCTGGAGCAACCACTCCATATGCTGAAGTCCTGCTTCCCAGGAAGTGTCTAAGCATCACTGGCTGATAGGAAGTACAGATTAAATTTTCTCTTTGCTTATGCACACATAAACTTTCACTTTTCATTTTTTGCTTTAGTAAATTGCCTTATCTCAACCTACTAGTTCTTTTCCATCTTATTTTTCTCTCCCCTGTCCTGCTGAGAAGGGGAGTGATAGCGGGGCTTGGTGGGCATCTGGTGCCCAGCTAAGATCAGACTACTACAGGGACAAAATATGCACCCCCCTAGGTGTTATTCAAGCTGTAGCAAACATGCTCACAAGAGCTCCACATGCTGTATCCCACTGGGAGCTGCCCAGTGCCTGCTTTTCCTCCCATCACACCCCCAGCACACCTTGCTTCCCTTCAGCCTTATACACTCTGCTCCCTTGGACCTAACACTTTTTTCTCACCATGCAGGAGATGTTCTCTTCTCAATCAATTCATGTTACGGGAGGCTGGGGGAGCCACCAGTTCCCTGGGAGCAGTATTTGCAAATTCAGCCCAAAAGGGGCTCTCCCAGAGAGAGATAGGCTCAGCCCCACATTCCCTATCCAGCAGCAGAGAGCAGCAGGCTCTGCCCCACATGGCTTTGCCATGTATCTTCTGGCACCTGCTGCTCTCTCCAACTGGAGTAGTTTACCATTCAAGCCCTTGCTCCAGGAGCCCCAGTGTACCTTCAAAATGTCACCCATGACTTCTCCCTTCTCCTGGGTGCTGCACTCCTCCAGCTTGACCAGCTGGTCCTCCAGCATAGTAATCTTTCCCTGTAGAATCTCGATTTTCTCTTCTGAGCATTTCTGGGGACAGAGATGGGACTGAGCACGGTGCAAGACAGAAAAGCCAACCAACCAAGGAGAGGTACAGCCACCCAGTCAGTACTGACACCATGCTTTTGCAGCAGCTTTGTCTCTCCCCACTGCAAGGACAGCAGCCTGCCCCACCATGGAAAACCTTCGTGGGAACAGGGAGAGGCTTCCCACAGGAGCTGACAGTTACACAGCTTCTCCCCGTGTGCTGACACAAATGGGCAGGAGGCTCCTGGCTGCTGCACCCTGCTTGCAGTTGGCATGTCCTCCAGCTGGGGGGGCTATGGGGAAGCTGCAGCGGGGCACCCACCACTCCCCAGACCCCCTGACCTTATCCTGCAGGGCAGCATGCAGCTCCTTCTCCAGTTGTCGCTGCTTTTCCTGCGACTGTGCCATGGCACTGTTGTGCTCCTCCGAGAGCTCGTTCAGGGCTCGCTGCAGCTGGACCATATTGCTGGCGATCTCCCGTAGCTGCCAAGAGAAAATCCACCCAATGCAGAAGAGGGTCAGAGTGTGCCTTTGCTGTCCAGGGTTCTGCCTACTCCCCATTCCCAAGAGCTGCAGCACACATGGCCATCCTAGGTTCTGGGTGCTCATCACATGCAGAGAGCTCCATCCAGTCCCCATTCCCCCACCACAGTTTGGAATCAGGATCCAGAGCCCAAAGCATGCTTGGTCATTGGGTCAAAGATTCCATTAGCAGAACCATAAACATCCCAGCATCTGGCACTGCCATCAAATCCTCCCCCTGGGTTCCATCACAACCAACTGGCCTGTAGGGACACAGAGAGGACACTGCATCCCATACCTTGAAGGAAAGATCCCCATTCTCCTCGGAGAGCTGGTTGATTTTTCGGTCCATCTGGGCTTTTTCAGTCTTCAGGTCCTGGCACTGCCTGAAGGCCTCATGCAGGCGCCCCACCAGGCTGTGGGAAATGAGGTGGTTAAAGAGGGGGTGCATGCTGGTGGCAGGCAAGGATATCACCAGGGATCAGTGGTGCTGGATATTGCCAAGGAAACTCAAGGGATCTCCATGCCTTGCTGTGACTCTACCATCAACCTAACTCTAAAACTGGGTCCCAACAGGTGGCAAAGCAGAGTAGAAATAAGCAACGTTTGTGCTTTGCAGAAGCCAAACCACTCCAAACTGAGAGCAGAGGCAGCTGTGGGACTCCAGCCACACCCCTGCAAAGGGGAGTAAGTGAGGAAAGGACAAAAAAGACACAGCACATCCAGTGGAGGCTGGGCAGCCTTCCTGAGTAAACAATGGCAAAGGGACAGAGCAAAGATCAGAATATAATGTGACAGGTGATTTCAAATGTGTGACGAAATCCAGTACATAGGATCAAACTAAAGGCCTGGGAAAGGGGCTGGAGTCAGGAGTTTTAGGATCACCCTGATAGCTTCCCCTTTTTCAGGGCAGGTGAGACCCACATGGGCAGCACACCCTTTTTACGTAACAGGAAAGCTGCTCCCATGCAGAGTTTGAGTTATGAGTGGGCTGTTAAAACAGACTGCATGGTTTGGGACTGGACCCATGCCCAGTGCAATAAAAATGGGCTGCAGGCCATAACTGCCCTGAGGGCATGGGCAGCATGATGGTGGCACAGCTGTGTCATGGACTGATCCCACAGCATGGGCAGCAAGGCAGGAGGGGATTGAGCCTCCAGCTCTGGGGTCCCCAGTATCTCAAAGATGCAGAGCTGCTGGAGCAAGTCCAGAGGAGATGCTCCAAGAGCTGCTGGAGCCACTCTGCTCTGGAGACAGGCTGGGAGAGACCTGGGGGTGTTTAGCCTGGAGTAGAGAAGGCTCCAGCACCTAAAGGGGGCTCCAAGACAGCTGGAGAGACGTTTTGGACAAGAGGCTGGAGTGACAAGAGGGAACAGCCTCCTGCTGACAGAAGACAGGGTTAGATTGGATACTGGGCAGAAATTCTTTTTTGAGAGGGTGGTGAGGCCCTGGCACAGGTTGTCTAGAGAAGCGGTGGCTGCCCCACGTTCAAGACCAGGTTGGATGTGGCTTAGAGCAACCTGGTCTACTGGAAGCTGTCCCTCCCCATGGCAAGGCGTTCCAACTGAATGAACTTTAAGGTCCCTTCCAACCCAGACCCTCTCTTGATTCTGTGCCTGCTGTCTTCTCCCCAGGGCACAGCAGCAGAGGAACAAGAAGGTGGTTTGCTTTCTCCCCTGTTTCATGAACTGCTAGGGAACACAGACAACACAGACTCTGGGAATGTGGGACTGACAAGGTCCCACCCAGGAAGAAGGAGTGGACATTCCTGGAGGATTACCTCTCGTTCTTCTCCCTCAGCTCCTCAATTTCTTTGGGCTCCAGACGGTCTTCAGCTTGCTTCTCATTGAGCTTTACCAAGCGATCAATCCGCTGCTGCATCGTGGTGATCTGAGCATCTGAGGAAGGGGCAAGAAAGGGCCCATTACCAACTTTTCATGTCACCTGAAGCCTCCACAAGAGCATTTCTGCACAGAAACCCTCTGCAAGAGGAGATCAAAGAGCCAGACTACCAGTGCTGCTGCTCAGCATAGGTGTTGCTTCAGTCATGGCTTTTGTTGCCCAGGATATATAAGGGAATACAAGACAGAAGAAGGAACCTGGAGTCTCACTTGCAGCCTGGCAGGATTGACCATGCATGAGCACAGTTGTGGTGGGGTCATAACAGAACAGTCAGAAAAAACAAAGGGGGATCTCTGCCCCACAGACCCCCTCCCTGCACCTCAGGACGTCCTGCTAGTGACTGACCCTTCTCCATGACGAGCTTGTTGTTCTCCGCCACCTCCACCTCCAGCTCTTCTCGGTTCTCTCTCTCAAAAGCCAGCTGCTCCTTCAGCCGCCGCAGCTGAAACTGGGGGGTCTGCATGATGTCCCCCATGGGTGAAGATGGAGTGCTGGGCAGGCTGCAGGGAGACACACACACAGCTAGATTATCCTGAGCCAGTCCAGTCCCCATGCAGCCAGACCCACTCTGCTACCCCCATCTCTGGGGCAGGTTCTCCTGCCTGGCTCCCCAAGGAAAGGCATTTGCCCCTGGAGGCCTCCAATTAAAGAACAGATTTTATATTACCTCCTATATTGAAATTGTCTCATATGTGTGTTGCTTTGTTCCTAGATTTTTAAGGCAGCAGTTCCTCCCCCTTCTGGTTCAACTCTCTTCCAGAGCCCTCCTTTTGCTAGTTGTTTATGGGAAAGTGTCTTGGGAGGGTGGCTCATCCTTGGTTCCAAAAGAACCAAGATTAGGATAGGGTTCTTGGAATGTGTTTTGTCTTTCTGTCTGTCAGGATAGGAAAAATACTGGAAACAGATAGGAGCTATGTAACTAAAATAACAGTCTACAGAGCTACAAATATGTATGAAGAAAATACAAAAGCAAAAATCATTTTGGAATCAGGTTTACAGGAATAGCTTTGATACTACATCACTTGAGCAGAAAAGCCATGCTCCTCCTCCTGCCTATACCATCACCAACCTCCAAATGCTGGGCAAAAACCACCTCCAGTATGCCCAGGTGGCCATCCCTGCTTGTGTCACCCATAGTGTGGTCCCACAGGGCTGAAGCAGTGACTGCCCCCCTGCGCTGGGCACTGGTGAGGCACCTCCAATCCTCGATTCAGTTGTGGATCACCCACAAGAAAAGGCTCTGAGATGCTGGAGTGTGTCCAGAGAAGGACAACAGAGGTGGGGAAGGGTCTAGAGCATGAATCTGATGAGGAGGAGCTGGGGGGGGCTCAGCCTGGAGAAAAGGAGGCTCAAGGGGGACCTTCTCAATCTCTACAACTCCCTGAAAGGAGGATAAGGCCTGTTGAGTGATGGTCTTTTTTCCCAGGTAACAAGAACAAGACAACAGGAAATGGTCTCAGGATGTGCCAGGCTGTATCCAGGCTGGATATTGGGAAAATTCCTTCCCTGAAAGGGTTGTCCAGCCATGGCAGTGGTAGAGTTCCCATGGTTGGAGGGATTTACAAAAACCATGCAGATGTGACACATGGAGACATGGTTTAGTGGTGGCCTTGGCAGTGCTGGGGGCAAACAGGACTCAGTGGTCTCAGAGGGCTTTTCCAACCTGAATGATTCCATTATTCTAAAAGGAGCTCAAGGCCAAGCTCATCCCCACCATCCATCCCCACATCATGTCCCCTCTTTCCTCATTTCCCCTGGCAGCCAGGAGGCAGGGCACGTACTTGGTGCTGGGGAAGGCGGCGATCTTCTGCAGCTCCAGGAAATGCACCTCTCGCTTGTGCGGGAGAGAGAACGGTGGGGAATGCTCCTCAAGGCTGCTGCTGGACACACTGGATGAGGATGACTCTGCTGGAAATAAAAAGGGAGAAGAAGGCTGTGATCTTTAATATCTAAGAGGCTGAGCAGATGAAATCTGAAGGGCACAGGAACCACAAATTCCAGTGGGAATGGAACAGCCCAACTGAGGAAGCCATAAAGCTGCCCTAGATCCCCATCCCTCCTCTGCTCCACAGCCCTTCCTCAGCAACTCTGCTCCACTGTCAGCATCCCACCTGCTCCACTCCACCAGGGAAAGGCTGAGGTACTGCTGAGTACCAGCAGGTCTAAGGCAGCCCTGCTCTTGGAATTTACAGGGCACTGTTTTGTAGCTGAGAGCATCTGGGTGGTGCAGCTGCCTTCATGGCTGGGCAGCTATAAAGTACAAACAGTAGGAAAAGTCAGAGCCCAGCACTTACCTTTCCTCTGCAGAAATGACTCCAAATTCTCATTCAGGCACTCCTCGTTATCCAGCACAAATTTGAGGATTGATGCCAGTTCAACCTGTGTTGGAGGAGCTGCAGAGTTAGTGGCTCTGCTGCAGGTCACAGGCAGCAGCACAGAAGGCATGGGGTAATGCAGAGCTCCCTGCCTGCCTGTGCTGCTGCCCACACTTGCCACCACAAGCTTTTGATAGCCCAAAACTACCAGTGAGCACCACAGTGCTCACTCCACGCTGTCTTTCAATGGGACCCAGGAAGGCAAGTCTCGGAGCACCTCCCCAAAAGGCACCACTGCTTCTCCCTATACCCCAGGATCCAGAGGAGGAACCCCAAATGGATTACCTGGGTCTTGTAGTCAAATTCATACCAGTCCCCAGGGTTCTTGGAACTCATGGAAGCGTGATACAGGAGCAGTACGGCCACCTGAGCAAGGCAGGAAAAGCATCACTAACCCCAGGCCAGTCACAAGCACATTGGTGGGACTAAAACATGACATGCAGTTACCTTGGCCAGCGCCAGCTCATCTCCATCCAGGAGTTTCTGTGCAGAGACCAGGTTCTCTGCAGCCAATTTGTGCCTGCAGTGCTCTGCAACATGAAGCAGAATTCCCAGTCATACAGGGAATGTATGCTGCCTCCCCTGAGGTGACACTCATGGCCAGGAGGGCACTGTAATGCATCCCCAAGGAGAAGGGACATGGGGCAGGATGGGATCCAGAGGTCAGATCCCAGTGGTCAGCCTTGGCCATTAACTCTGACCAACTTTCATTCCCCTCCCTGGAACCCCCACTAAATCCCAGCCTCCCCACCTTGGCATCTCCCCCCAACATCAGCACAGAGAGTTCCATCTCTAGAGGATGGGAGATGGTGTCTTCCCTCCAGGATGGCTGAGCAAGAGCTTCCCCTCCCAGGATTTCTGCTTGGGTAAAGGTTTTCCACTGGGATTTGAAGAGCTTGAGTCCAAGTACCCAACTTGGAAAGCTGCTCAAAGGGAGCATCACCAGAGCAGCCACTGGCACCATGCCCTTCACACCCAGGACCTCCTTTGCTCTGAACCCAGGCTCTGGCAAGGATTTCCATCTGGAAGTTTCCTATCAGGAAGGTTTCCCTTCCACAAGCTGCTGCAGGAAAGCTGCTGGCACCTCACAAAGCTGCTGATGCGAGGTGGAGGGGTCAGTTTGTGGAGGGGGAAGCTACAGACAGCAGACCAGACTCCTTCAGAGGTCAGGGGCACCGAGCAGGGGCAGTTGCTTTCCCCAGCACCAACGGAGGGTCTTACTCTGCAGGAAACCATGGATGAAGGAGATCCTCTCCGGCAGTGGCTGCTCCAGCACAGACTCCCCCTCCTTGGTCCCGTGGCTGGAAGAGTGCAGGGTTTGCATTAACTCCTTCTGGAGGCATTAGACCAACACTGAGTTTTGTGCAGCAGGGTTCACTGAGCCAGGGGGTGGCTCTGGGGCACTGCTCTGCCTTCTGCCCCCACACCAGGGCCAGCAGAGCCAGGGCCAACCACGCCATGCACGGGAGCAGAATCCCCTGGAATCTGTCCTGCTGGGAGAGCAGCTGGAGCTGGGCAGCTAACACGCCCCCCCCCCCCCCCCCCCCCCACCCCTCCCTACTTCCC
>VXBI01008388.1:838282-849512 GCA_013397375.1 Toxostoma redivivum | reverse complement strand
CCCCACCCCCGCACTGCTTCCTATTCTGCCTGCCAGCCCTGGCATCCGGCACAGCACAGGGAGCTTGTGGTGGCCCCACTGGCCAGGAAGCACTACAGGGGCCAGTCCATGCACGGAGCCTCGGGCTTTTCTTGCTGGATTTTAGGAAGGCTGAACTTATTTGTGACTACAGTCTTCCTGAGCAGCCACCAGTTCATGGAATATCCTGAGTTGGAAGGTTCCCACAAGGGTCGTTGAACCCATTTCTGCAGCTCAGAAACAGCATACCCAAAACCCACACCAATCATGCTTGACCAGCATTGCTTCAGTACTGTCTCTTACTACCAAGGTGCCAAAAACAGAAACCTGGCCAGGGACAGGGGCTGCCACGAGGATTTTCTCCTCCTCACAGAGCCAGGCTGCCACCAGGAGCTCCTCAGATCAGCCAGCCACTGGGCAGCTGCCCTGCTGCCACCCCACTTGATCAAGCAATGGCCAGGCCTCTTTAGAGAGCACACACCACCAGGATCCCTACTAATCCGAGCTGGAGCACAGACCCAGGAGATTAACCAGGTCTGACTAAATATATCTGTGGTGCAGGCAGCTCCTTCCTCCCCACCCACTGCAGGCAGATCCCTGCTCCAGTCAGGCTCTCCTCACCCCACACAGGAGGTAATCATAGCAGACAGGCTCCCAGCGAGCCTCCCACCGGAAGGGTTTGAAAGCAATGCATGGCAGCCTCACACCCTCTCAATTTGTTTAGCCAGCTCCTTAACCACCAGGCTTCGTCCCACCTCTTGATGCCCATTATGGCCTGTAGATTTTAGTTGCTCCTTGCTCCCAGGCAACAAACACAATTCCTGAAGGAGGCATTCCTCTCACCGCAGGTCCCAGGATGGAGCAAACAGGCTCTATCCTGACCACACTATACTCAGCAGCTACCTGACATCCCCAGGCAACAGAAGCACTTCCTGAGGCAGAAATTGTCATTCTTTACACTGCTTTCCAGATACAAGGCTTCCTCAGGATCCCAAGGCTGCCACTCAAAAACTTGCTGGGCTGTTCCCTCACCAGAGCAGGATCAAAGGAAACTAATAATCTGTGCAGCTGCAGGAACCCCTGTGTCACTGGCAGCAGCACTCAGGTCTTTTCTTCAATGCCAAGAGCGAACCCAGATGTTAAGTGCCAGATGTGATAACAAGTCTCAAATGACAGGAACTCTGACCAAAACATTACCTGAGCAGCTCTGTGGGACCCAACAGCTCTGCAGACAGACCCCAGCTGCACAATAGCACAGAGGAGATGGAGATCCCAGCATCTCATATGCCAGAGGAAGAACAAATACCCGAAGACCCCCACTCCCACCCTGCCCAAGAAGAGAGCCTCTTAGCTCCTGGGGGCCAAGGCCATGGCTCCAGGAGGCAGCCCAGACCCGGCTGTGTGATTTGAAATGTGCACACAGCTCCCCATACTCACATTTTGTGGATAATTCTGATGAAGACACTACAGTCCTGGAGCTGGGACAGATTACTGAGGGGATCAGGACAAACCTTTGTGCTGTTCACCTATAAATGGGGTGGGACAGTCAGAAGGCAGAAACCAAGACAACACTGTGCTGTGCTACCCACCACCTCCAGTGCCGGCAGGGGAAAACAAAACTGGTCTGGGTGTGTGAAAGTAAATATACCCCTTCAAACTACCCCTTCCCAGGGAATGTGATCCCCACAGTTCCACATCTGGGAGTCTGGCACAGGTCCCATTTAGCAATCTGCTGGTGAGGCTGAAAGACCTGGGGGTGTTCAGCCTGGAGAAAAGAAGGCTCTAGGGAGCCCCTGCCAGTGCCTAAAGGGGCTCCAAAAGAGCTGGAGAGGCACTTTGGACAAAGGCCTGGAGTGACAGGACAAGAGGGAATGGCTTCTCACTGACAGGGAGCAGGGTTAGATGGAATATTGGGAAGAAATTCTTCCCTGTGAGGGTTGCCCAGAGAAGCGTGGCTGCCCTACACCTAGAAATGTTGAAGGCTAGGCTGGATGTGGTTTGGAGCAACCTGGTCTAGTGGGAGGTCTCCCTGCCCATGGCAGGGCACTCTAGTTGAATAAAGTTAGAAGTCCCTTCTAACCCACACCATTCTATGAGTTTTTGCTTGGACACAGCAGTACTTTGTGAGACAGCTCCAACAATCCCTTTACAGTACAGCTGCTGCCTGCTTCAGGCTCAGCTCCATCTCCCAGGCAGTTTCCATGACCAGACCAAGCCATTCCAGCTTTTCTGGTTACTCAACAGGAAAGGTGAGCAAGGTTTCTCCTGCAAACACCCACCTGCCCAGTAGGAACTGGGCTATCCTAGGACCTGCCCCAGCCACAATCCCTCCTGTCACAAGCTCCCCCATCGTGCCCCAAAGCTGCCAGTGCTGGCAGCAGCATGTCCCACCTATGCAGTGAGCTCCAGCAGAGGAGGGAGGACTTACCCAAGCAAGGAGAGCAGCAACTCTTGAGCTGTGAAGAGACATCGTGGCCAGCCTGTCAGGTCCCTGCCCAGACCTAAAAACACCAACAAAGGTGGGGGGCCAATAAAAAAGGTAAAGTATAGTAATTGTGTTACTAAATGACTTGCACCCAGCACCAGGCATTTGTGCCCACCAAGGGAGGATGTGTCCCAGCATCTGGACAGCTGTGCGGAAGCAGCCAGCATCCTCCTGCTTCCCCACAGCCACAGAGTGGGGAGCAATGCTGAGCACCAGCCAGGTCCACTCCCATAGATTAGGATCCTGACAAGGTGTCAATGGAAAACTGCTGCTCGGGGTCCACATTCTCCCGCTGTGCCTTCTTCCCTCCCTCTCACCTCCAAATGTCACTAACATTTCTTGCCTGGCAAGGCAGTGGCCAAGCCATTGAAGTGCTGCCAGCTCCCCTTCTCACTGCTGCTAGTGAAAGAACCACCTGCCGGAGGCACAGGGAACTCACCGGGCATTGCTGCATTGGGTGGGAGCAGGGATGAGCTGCCCTGCCGTGATCTGGGATCACTGCCAGGTCCCCTTCACAGCGACCTTTGCCTCCACACTGGCTGCCCCCAGTGCCACCCTGGTAGTCTTCCAGGGGAGAGGACTGCTGGGAGCCAAAAAGTCACCCAGATGAGGTGAGGCTCTTGACCCTGTATTGCACTGGACACCTGCACCATGACGGGCCAGGAACCTGGTCGGGATCTGCAGCTGCTCTGCACAGCACAGCCAATCAGTCATGGTGGCTTTGGGGACTACAGAGCTCCCACTGCCGTCAGCCCAGCTGGAAAGCATGAGATCCTCAGCACGACAGGTCCTCCCTCCAATTTGGCTAAAACCCAGCTCCTTGTCCCATCGCTGGGTAACTCGGCAACTACTGTCCCTCCACCCGGTGGTACAGCCGGGACCTCTCCCTAAAAATCCACCCAAAGGTATCGGGCAAAAGCATTCGTGCAGCACTGGATGCAGATCCTCGGAGAAAACCATGTTCCACCGGCGTCGAGCGGGGTTTTACCAGAACCAGCAACACACTGGTGCCTGGTGTGAGACCTGGACGGGCAGGACTATCCGCTCCTGCCGCGGTCACAGCCTGGTTTGTCACTGGTGACACTGGCCACCCTGAGCATCTGAGACAACGCCATGACCCTCCGTGAGGACGTGCCATTCGTGATGGCAGGCGGGAAGTGGTTGGGGAGCCCGCCAGCGGCCGTGAGCGCCTTCCAGCCGCATCCCCGAAGAGAGCAGCTGCAGGGAGGCGGTGGGGATCGAAGAAGGAGCCCGGAGGTGGCGGCAGCCGCGGCGGCATTGTCCTTCCCCGCTTTCCCCTGCGCCGCTCCGGTCACAACACGGCGTTACGCAAGCCCGCGCTCCGGAGCTCCCGACGTGCCAGCGCGCCGGGGGGACGCGCCCGCGGGCCCCGGGCTGTCCCAGGCCAGGGCTCCNCCCTCCCCCTCCTCCGCGCCAGCCCCGTGGAAAACAAAACAAGGAAGAGGCAGAAAGTCTTTGTTGGGGCCTTACCGGGGCCGCGCGGCCGTCGTCGGCGCGCTGGGGTTAATCCGCCATGAGCGCTGGCAAGTCGGGGAACCAGCGGCCACGCACAAAAGAAAAGTTGTTGAGCTTCTCTTCGGCGGGGCTGGCAGGCGGCGGTTCCCCTTCCTGGCCCTGGGCCATCCCACGTCACCGCGCCGGGGCCGTGCTCGTTAAAGGCGCACGGCACAGAAACCTCCGGCGCCCCGCCATGGGGAAGGGGAATCGTCCGGCCCTGGGCGCGCTCACGGCCGTCACCTTGCCCAGGCCCCGAGTGACGGAGAGCCGGCGGGGCCGGCGCAAACCCGCTCCCGGCCCCAGCGCAGCTCAGGAAAAGCCGGAGGCTCGGCAGAGAATGCCCCTCTATGCTACGTCTCCCTCTAATCTGACTGGAGTCACATCCCAGCTGACCCCTGAAAAACTCCCCCCGACACGCACACACCCCGCGCCCAAGGATTCAACGGGAACCGGACCCTACGGGTCGCCAGCTAAACTAGGGAGGAGTCGGGCGAGGAAGGGACGCTCACCCCTCGCTGATGTTCCGGAGACCCTCGGAAGTCATCTCCGCAGCGTCTGAGCTGCCTGAGGAGGCTCAGGGCCGCAGGATGGGGCTGCCCCGAGCACGGCACAGGAAGGGCACAAGGAAAAGGTTCTTTCAAACCGGCGCTGGGGGCAGCAGAGGAACCCGCGAGGAGCGCGGCCGCCGAGTGCCGCTGGCGGAGGCTCCGACTTTACCAAGCCCCGGGAAACGAAGAACCATACGCCCGAGCCACAAGGCTCCGGCCGGGACACCCTCGTCCTTAGGGAAGGGGACGCCTCTGAGCTTGGCCCGAGACGGAAGCTGTGCCACCGGCGTGCCCCGCCGGGCCGAGGGTTTCGCGCCATGGCACAGCCTCGCTCTGCGGCCCTGAACCCCGCCGAGGGAACCACCGGGGCCCGCCCCGCGGGTGACCTCAGCTTTCCCCGTACCGTGACCGTGGCCGGGGATCGTGCTCGTCTTCGGCGTCGCCGGGGCTCCAGTCGTACTGATGGTGCTGTACCAGACCGAAGCCGCCAGGATCCGGGCCGCGGCCGCTCTTATTCGAACGGCAGCGCCCGCCCCCGCTGCTGCCCATTGGACCCCGCCGGGCCGGGGGCGTCACACGGGCGGGCGGACCGCGAACCGCGGGGTCCGGGACACACGCGGGACTGTGGGGGAGAGCGCTGTGCCGGTCACCGGGACACACCTGGGACTGTAGGTGAGAGCGCTGTGCCGGTCACCGGGACACACACGGGGGTCCAGGACACACCTGGGACTGTGGGGGAGAGCGCTGTGCCGGTCACCGGGACACACACGGGGCCATGGGCTACTAGAGGACACATGCAACAATCCGAGAGGGAAACCCTAGTGTTGAGAGGGTTATAGGGCTGCTGTGGCCAAGGAGAACACAGGCAGGGCCCTCCCGAGAAGGTATAGTGACACATGGGACCGCGGGGGTGTGTGGGTCTCAGGCCCCCCTCTTGAGGACACAAGACAGGGGGTTGTGTGGGGCCACATGCAGGGCATGGAGTTCTAGAGGCCCACAGTGAGTCAGGGGACAGGTGGTGTGTCACATGCAGACACCCCACTCTGCCCTGCAGTGCCAGCTAGGCAGGGGTCCTCACCAGCCCCCAAACTTGTCCTGACCTACTAGTGGGGCCTCGTCTCACTTGGGGGGTCCTGGGCTTGTCCCCATGGCCACAGCCCTACTTCATCCTGTGGAGGCCCAGAGAAGTTTAGTCATGGACTGGATTGTGGTAGCCCTGGACACCGCCCAGACCTGGGAAATGCTTGTTAGGCCTTGGCCTTCACAAACAGCACCTGGGCTAAGCCCCTCTTGAGCTTATTGAATGTAATCTGTTCCAAGGAACTAAGAGATGCTCATAGAGCATCTGGAATAGTATTTTTGTTGTTGAACCTTCAACTAACTCAAATTGTGGCCAGGATGAAAAATTACTATGACTAAAGCCCACTCTCTTGTGACCTTCTAGACAGCAACCCGAAGTGAGTCCCTTTGAGCTCTCAATTATAAGGGGCTAATGCATACTTAAGCCCACTCTTTAATGACCCTATAAACCACAGTCCAAAGTAAGTCTCACTGAGCATTCTATTCCCAGAACATAAGAGAGCTAATGTGTATGTCTCAAACATAGATAATTGAATGGCTGAGGAGTCAAGCAAGGACTGTTGGTAATAAACAAGGACTGTTGATATTAACACGCCATGAGAAAGAACAAGATGTGGCTGAAGAAGAGGGGCAAGGTGAGATAGGGCAGCACTGGAAAAACATCCTTGTTGTAGTTCCTGCTGATAAGCACAAGACAGTACAGCATAAGCACAGGAATGAGTGGCAGGAAGTGGTCATGGACTATAGGGTGGGATTAAGACCACCAAAGACCCCTAAACCCCTCTGAGGCATTTCCAGGAAGAAACACCTGAAAGAACAGACTATGCATAATAATTAATTTGCATAGAAAATGAGAAATCCATCTTCAGGATGGAGAAACCTATCCATAAAAAGGTACCCTGCAACTTCCATGCCAAGAGTGCAATTTACTAATAAAATTTTCTGATTATTTGCAAACTCTCTGACTTTTGACATTCCTTTTGACCATGAGCATTCATGAATCTTGGGTGCTTCCTTCCCCTTAAAGGTGGGTCATCATATATTCCCTGTCTCTTCGTCCTCTTGGCCCCTGCGGGACATGATCAAAGGGGTGACAAGGGATAGACAGATCTGTGTACCCCCCCAACCAGGCCATGGCTGTGTCCGAAAGAGAACAGTGGAGACAAGCACTGGATGAACGTGGCTTTATCTACTGTGGCAAAAAATAATAGTAATTAAAAAAAAAAAACAAACAACAAAAACAAAACAAACAACCGAAATAAAGGTCTAAACATGTAAAAAGGAGAAGAGATGGTGTTGGAGCCACCAGGCCCCACGCAGAGCATCACATCTGCCTGGCTCCAGCCCACCCGTCCTGGTGACCTGGCACACGGTGCTGACCCACACCAGGGCCTCCTTGCACCGGCTGTTCCCTTTGTGCTCGTCCCTGTGCAAGGCAGCATCCAGCTGACACAGCCTCCTCCCCACGCACACCCACCCACCCACACACCCATGAGGAGGAGAAAGCCTCAAGCAATGCAGGTGGGCTTGACGTGCCAATGATGGGTGCCTTGGCATTTAGTAGGAAATGGGGTATCTGTCCAAGTTCTGTGGCAGCAGCATGGGGAGGGAAGGGATATAAAGAGAAGAAAAATGGGGGAAAAACCAAAAACAACCCCAAGCAGTGAAGCAGCAGTGGTGAGGACAGGTTCAGGGGATGCCAAACTGTACAACCAGTTCTTCTTTGGCGTCGACACGGATCTGTGAGAGCGCACTGAAGGCGTAGGCAGCTATCCGGGACACCTGTGGGCATGAGGACATGGCTGTGTCACTGGTGGCTGCTGAAACTCCTGGTTATCCCAAAGAAACTGTCGCAGGAAGTTAGCCTCCAGCCCTAACGAGTCCCTAAGCCTGTCCTGGGCTTTGCCTCCACCTCTAATAAGGCCTTAAACCTGACCTGGGCTTTGCCCTCAGCTCTGATAAGTTGTGTCAGGGCTCTGGGCAAGCCAGGAGGGCATCACTGCTCCTCCAGGATGAGGATGTGTCTCTGGGGAGCATCGCAAGCCCTGCTCACCTGCTGCAGGTCTGCAAAGGGGACAGGGTCACTGGCGAGCACTTGGTGCGGTTGGTTAGTCAGAGACGGCAGCAGTGGGAGCTTCTTCCAGTGCGTCAGGTTGTTGCTGAGCATGGCCAGGCGTGTGCTGTGAGGAGAGAGCAGCGAACATCAGTGCCATGCCAAGATATGAGGACACCCAGAGCATCGGTGCTGCACTCCCAGCATCCAGCCCTCTTCACTCCCTGCAGCAGGAGGATGAGGGAGCTTCCAGCTCTCCCTCATAGGCACCTTTCAAGCAGAAGCTTGAAAGTCACATCCAGCCCCCCACCATCTGACCCGAGGGCTGGGTGAACACAGAAGCCCTTTGTCCTGGGCTCTGCCACCTGCACTGCCATGGGCATTCCCTGAGCAGGCTGCACCCTGCTCTCTGAGATGCAGCCCTTCTACATGCCGAGTTCAGTCCCCCAGGCCCAAACCCCTGGGACCTGCCCAGAGACATACATGGCTGTGAAGGGACCGTAGGCACCTCAGGGGAAATGCAGGTCCCACCTGTACTGCCTGGCTCTGTCCATGTACTCATGCTGCTCCATGCCCTGGGAATCTGCTGCCGACACGTCGATGATGTTGCTGCAGAGACACAAGACAGTGGCTCCCACTGGAGGCTCATTGCTCCCCCTGAGTTCCCTCCCCATCTCAGAGCATCCTCTGACCAGGGCAGAAAAAATCCAGCACCTGCCAGCACCCCCAAACCAAACATCTCAAGGCCAAACTCGCCCAATGAATGCTGCCAGCTGGACACAAGTGTGCCAGGCTGGAGTGGCTGTTTGCCAGGAAGGAAATGCCAGGGACTGTTTGCCCACAGCTGCCCTGGGGCAGAGGCAGGCAGAGGCTGAAGGAAGCTAGGGGCTGGTCTGGGCTCTGGGGAGCTTGGCATGCAGCCATCTGGAGAAAAAAGGAACCACTGGGAGGACAATGCACTTGGCAGATGTCCTGAGAGCCCTGGTACTAGGCCCTGGGCTCACTGAGGACCTGGGCACTTGCCCAGGGCCTTGCCGCAGTCCCATTGTGTGCACCCCACCACAAAGTAGCACTCTGAGCTGCTGTGGCCCTGCATGTTGGACACACACCAGTGGTCACTAGCTCCCCAATGTCAAGCAGGGGAGCTGAGGGGCCTATGAGCATCCCAAGCCCTCCCAGCCAGGCTGGACACAGCCTTCTCCCCACATTGCCCCTGTGCATTTGAGGAAAAGCCTCCTCAGAAGGTGATACAGTGCTGTTGCCCCCTCAGCCATCCTCTCCACATCCCCATAGACTCACTTTTTATCCAAACTCTGTCCCTATTTCCAGCCCAGCAGTCAAGGAGTTCCCTCACATCTGGGGTCTTCTCTATGTCCCCATGGGGATCAAAGCTGAGGGAGGGGGCTGTCTGAGAGCACAGGGACATGAGGGGCTCTGCCACAGTTCCTCTCTTCCCCTCAGAACACATGGCTGACCACCGAGGCCCACAGCCAGGCAGCCCCCCAGCTATGTGCCACATCCAGGGTCACCACTGGTCCCCGAGGCATGCTGCCTGCCCCACGGGCATGGCCTGAGGCTTACATGGCTGTTTTGGCGAGGATGGAGGACAGCATGGCCTGCTCATCAGTGCGTGCTGATGGGAGGTTGTGGTAGCTCTGCTCTGCTCCATTCAGCACCTTGTTGGGTGGGCTGGCTGCTGGCTCCAGCAGCCGCTTTGTCTCTTCCTCCTGAGTGAAAGGAAAGAGGAAAGTCAGCCCAGGCTTCCCCACACCAGCACCATTAACCCCACAGTTAATGAGGCGAGTCTCACCCTTCCCTCACCAGCCAGGAGGGCTCCCTGTGCATGCCAGTGTAACCCAGACAGCCTCAGCTCTGCCAGGCACCTCTTTGCCCAGTTCTTTTGCTTTCTGACAGCTGAAGCCCCCTCAGCACAAAAGCAGCAAGTGTGGCTGAAATCAGGCAGCACATTTGGAGTGGCCAATCCTGCAGGCAGGAATCTGCAGCCAGCATCCACCTACATGAAACCCTGCAGCTAATGAGGACCTACTGTGGCCTCACCCCTGACTGGGCACCACCCTGGCATAGCAGGGAGCAGCTCACCTGAGCCAGGTGAACCCCACCTGCCAGAGCCCATGGACCATGTGGGGTGGGGAGTTCCCAGCTCACAGGGCATGGTCCCCCACTCGCTCCAGGAGGTGCAGAGCTGCAACTCAGCCCTCGATCATCTGGCTTGTCTGAATGGTGCTGCAGGGGCTGTGAGAAGAGCCCAGTAGGGAGATCGTGGGCACAAACACCCAAGAGAACACGATCACAGAATCAGTAAAATTGGAAAAGCCCTCTGAGCCCAGCCATTCTCCCAGCACTGCCGAGCCCAACATCAAACCATATCCCCAAGTGCCAAGTCTACACAGCTTTTAAATCCCTCCAGGGATTGGAAACTCCAAAACTGCTCTGGGTAGCCTGTGCCAGGGCTGTACAACACTTTTAGGGAAATTTTCCCGAATATCTAACTGAAACCTGCCATGGCATAACCAGAGGCCCTTCCCTCCTGTCCCATCCTTTGCTCCCTGAGAGCACGGCCAGACCCCCACCGTCCTGTCAGGGAGTTGTGGAGAGTGAGAAGGTGATCCCTTAGCTTCCTTTTCTGGAGGCTAAGCCACTCCTTGTGCTCCAGCCCCTTCTCTGGACATGCTCAAGTCTTTCCATGTCTGTCTTGTCCTAAAAGGACACTCAGCCTGTCACCCATGGTGAGCTGGGAGTGCAACCACTCCTCCATACACGCCGTCGATGGCATCTCCAGCTCCTCCCCAGCCAGAAACTTCCTGTCCCTTCCTCCTGCTGGGAAATGCTGCTGCGATACTCTAGCCCAGGCCCTTCTCTTTCCTTTGTAGAAGGGGGAGCTGGCTGAGGCTCCCCTGGGACGGGCTGTCACAGCCGAGCTCTCGCCGCACCCGGAGATTAAGTTTCGCGGGACAGGTGACAGCTCCAATTCCACCTCGGCCCCTGAGCTGCGCGGCAGTCACGCTGTCCCAAGAAGGAGAAGCTGACGCTGCTGGCCGGTGCCATCTGAGGCCTTAGACCTACACCTGCAGCGGGACGGGGGAAGGGTCTGGCAGGACCCCCGACCCCCCGCCTGCAGCCCCCACGCGGCACCAGGGGGATACACGGGGCGGCGCGATACACGCGAGGAACGAGTGACACGAAGGCGGCGACAGGCGGGAGCAGCGTTCAGACACTGCCCGGGAGCGGCGAAGGGCCGGGCCCCGCCGGGGACGCGCGCTCTACCCCCCGTGCCACCGGGCAGCCCCGGGGGAGCCGGGAGCGGGGCCGAGCGTCCCTCCCGGCGCCACCCCCGCCGCGGGCCTCGTGTCCCCCCGGCGCCAGGCCCACCTGGTCGGAGGCCTCGGCCTCGCTGCTGTAGCAGCAGCCCATGGCGAGCGCGGCCCCGGCTCCGGCACGGCCCCGCCGCGCGGTCACGTGAGCGCCGAGTCAGCCTGGTCACGTGAGCGGCGGGGGGGAACACACACA
>VXBI01008388.1:827879-838270 GCA_013397375.1 Toxostoma redivivum | reverse complement strand
GCGGCGGGGGAACACACACATACACAAGCACGCGCGCGCGGCCGCGCCCGGCGCCGGGGGCGCGCACGGCGTTGTCACGTGGGCCGGGACGGTGCTCGCACGTGGGCTACGTCACGCGGCATTGCGCGCGCGGTCACGTGACCCTCGCAGCGCGCCGCCGCCTTCCCCCCGCGCTCCCGGTGTGCTCCCCCCGCGCTCCCTCGCTCACACCGCGTGCTCCCACGGCTCCTGGTGTTCCCATGTACCAGGCCTTCCAGTGCTTCCAGAATATAAAGTGAGGGGAGGAATGAGGAAGAGGGGGATGTCTGCAGTGATGGTGTTTGTCTTCTCAAATAATTGTAACGTGATGGGGCGCTGCTCTCCCGGAATAGCTGAATACCTGCTTGTCCATGCGAAGGGGTGACTTAATTCCCTGTTTTACTTTGCTCGTGTGTGTGGACTTTGCTTTTCCTATTAATCTGTCTTAATCTCAACGCTCAAGTCCAGCTTTTACCCTTCCAACTCTCTCCCTGATGCTGCTGATGAGGGAGTGGGCAAGCGGATGTGTTGGGCTTGGTTGGTGGCTGGAGCTAAACCACGACTGTCCTTATTTGTCACCCAGCGTGGGACACTAAGGGTTGTGATAACAACAGATCTGTCCAGAGTGGTTTGGAAACAAAGTTGATCTCAGCATTTGTTGTATTAGGTCCAGAGCCACTGGTCACAATGGTGCTTGGCCCTTTTGTGTGGGTTTGGTACCTAACCCTGGCTCTGTTCCTGTGTTCCTGTATGTGCTTCTCAGCGTGACCTTTTATAGAGCAGGGACAAGGATCAGCATTTCTTTGTTGCTGTACTGTGGGATATGAGTTTATGACATGATAACATCAAGGGCAATGAGGGTACTCTGGGATGTGTATTCAATGCTGCTCTCCTGCCCTTACTTCAGCACTACCTTTGGGAGTCCATTAATAACCATATCCAGTCTGGGGGAGGAACAGGGAAAGGATGATTTTTCCCCTTCCCCCCCTGGCCTTTTCCTCCTTCAGGCCTGCTACAACAGCTTTTGAGAATTTTGTATTCCCTTTGGATGGTAAGGAAAGCATGTTCTTATTGCTATGTCTATGTCTTAGTGCAGTCCACACTCTGTTTTGAGTAGTTTAGAGGCAGAACAGAGATTTCCATGAAGACCATTCAGAGACCTGTCCCAAGGGGGAGTAGTCATGAGTGGCATGGACTGTGCCAGAAAATTGGCCAATTTTGTGAGGAATTTTCTGCTCCAGTGGTTTGGGAGTTCACCTATGAACAACTACAGGACTCTGATAAAATGACAGAATATTTGCAAGGAGAATGCTGTGGCAACTCCAGACATGAGCAGCTTACTGCAATGTGTTGGGCCCTGGCTACTCTATGGGTGGTCAATAGCCAGCACGTTCAGGGGAGGAGGAGGAAACACCAACAGGCACTGTGCCACACTGACTGTAGCTGAACCAGGGGAGCAACCCATGCTGGGAGCAGTCACCCCTGCACAGAAGAAGGAATCCAAGACAAAATCAGTTCAGTTAGTGAGGGATGACAAAGCAGGGCCCTCAGAACAGGAGGAGGAGGGCCAGAGAAAATCACCTGGTCCATGTCCTTGGGTGAGCTGTAAGATGTGTGAAAAGGTTCCAGTCACCAGTTAGGTGAGCCTCTGGTGACTTGGCTATTCCACTGCTGGGGTATCCTGGCCCATGACATGGAAGTGAAGCCAAGCAACTGGGATCCTTGTCCTGAGACGTGAACATTGACAGGGGCATTGGGAAGAGGACAGAAACTCTCAGGCTCTGAAGACAACTCCTGTTAAGTATGAGGGAAAGGCATTTTCTCAAGGATGATCAAGTAGTGCACTGAGACAAGTGGAACACCATGGAGCAAGGTACCCAGTATCTTGGAGAGAATTAGCTGTGCTAGAATTTGAGTCTCCTATTGGGATTCAAATAACAAAGTCCCCTCTAGGCCCAGATGACCGGTGCGCACAGTCCTTGTGGCACAAGTTTGCTGAGAGCATGCCATTGTCATACAGCAGCTCTGTCGACTGAATTGGCAGAGGGAGCTGTCTGATATCATCTGTTGTTGGGAGGGGGGTCTTCCATGTGAGTATTTTCTTTTCTTGTACCCCCTGTTGTTAGTATTGTTGCTGTTACTGTTAATTTTCTTAAAGCCAGTAAATTGTTCTTATCTCAACCTGAGATCTTTACCTTTTTAGCCTCCAATTCTCCTCTCAGTTCCCACCACTGTGGGAAGGGGGAGAGGAAGGTAGGGGAGTGAACAAGCATAGTTTGGAGGGTCTCAGTGGGGGCACCGAACAGGGGAGTATCATTCCTAAAGTACAACAGATTCCAGTGCCCCAAACCTCCACACCCCCAGTGCTCCCAATGTCCCCATGGTCCCTGGGCCCACAGTGTCCCTAGTATTCACTGATTCTGGTGCCCAGTGCTTCTGGCTCCCCGTGCTCCTGTTGCCCAGTGTTTCCAGTACCCAGTGTTCTCAGTGCAGTGACAGGACTCCAGCTCCAGTATCAGTACCACAGCTCCAGTATCAGCACCCCAGGCCCCCCTGTGCAGCCCAGGACTACCTCCCAGCCCCCAGCTCGGTCTCCATTGCCAGCCCTACTGAGCTGGTAACTGGAGCTCTGATAGCAGCTACAGCTGAGGTGACACCATCAATAATTGAGTGGCAGCAGGGCTCCACACAGGACTGCCTGCCTCTGCCTGCCTGGAGTCTGGGGACAGGTAGGTGCCACCCCCATTGCCCTATCTTGGCGCCATGGCTGGGCACCCCCAACAGCTCAGGGTGTGGGGAGCAGGGTGTGAGGTGCAGGGTATGGGGGGGTGGGAGCAGCAAAGCTGGGCCAAGGGGATGCAAGGGGTTGTGCTGTACAAGACCCCTCACAGCAGCACAATCCCCTGGGATGCCAGCCCTGCCAACCTCAGTATCTGGACCCTGGCAGATGGGTCCACAGCACTCCCCAGCCCTGGCACAGGGACCTCCACAGCATCATGGGGTGCCCCAGCCCTGCAGGCCTAGCAGCACTGGAACCCAGGGAGAGGTACTTCCAGAGGGTACCCAGCACAGCCAACTCATGGCATGAGTGGGAGTTGTGAGGCTGGCACCCTGGGAGGATGCCATACCACAGCATCCTGTGAGGGGATAGATTTGCCTTGTTATAGTTTAGGGCTCACATGCTTCAATGATCTCTGCACAGGGGAGATTTTTAAAGCCTGGGCCCAAGGTTATGCCACTGATAGTGGATACAAAGGGGGCAGAACTCCTAAGATAAGTAGGAAACTAACAAAGTCAACTCAGTAACTGTGCAAAAATTACAGCCTCACTCGCTTGTGATGGTGTCTCCGGCGATTGCCCTGGCCTTCCTCCCCTTCATTGTCACCCTGCTGATCCGGTATCGGCACTACCTGCTGCTGCTGTATCGGGCAGTGCTGGTGGCCTGGCTGCGGGACCGGCTCACTGGCACCTCGCGGGAGCAGCGTGCCTTCCAGTACGTGCTGGCCCACGCCATCCCTGGGGACCCCCACCACATCCTCCAGACCTTCGATCAGTGGTGCTACCACTGTGAGCACCTCAGCTGTGTGGGGCCTGACAAAGGTGAGTACAACCCTTGTTTGCCCACACTACTGGGCACAGCCATGGCACCATTGACATGGCTGTGACAGAGTTGGTGTGGGCAGAGCACCATTGGCATGGCAGTAGCATTGTTGGCATGATTATGGCACCATTGCCATCACCATTACATTGCCAGCACAGCTATGGCACTGTTGGTACGGCTGTGGCATTTCTGGCACAGCTCTCCTCACTCCCTCTGGGCACTGGGAACTGCGTGGCACCTTCGCCCTGCCCAGGGCTGGGGTGGCACAGGTTTGTGGGTGCTGAAAGGCACATGCCATGTCAGGGCGGATCGTGGAGCGGGTGCTGTTGGAGCAGGCACCGCTGCGGGTGCTGGAGCTGGGCACGTACTGTGGCTATGGCACCGTGCTGCTGGCACAGGGGCTGCCCCCAGGTGCTCGCCTCTACACCATCGAGGGGGACCCCCGACACGCTGCCGTGGCAGAGAAGGTCATCCGCCTGGCCGGCTTCAGCGAGCAGACGGTGAGTACCCAGGCACTGGGATAAAGCCCAGCTCTGCACCTGAAACCGGGGAGGAGATGGGTGGGGGTCCTTCGCTGCTGCGGCAGGGACTGCAGCACCTGCTGGGTAGTACATGGGAAGAGAAAGGTCCTGTCCCATGTGGAGCTCTCACCACCCTGTGAAGCAGGGTGGTGGGTGGGCACCCTGACACCCTGCCCCAGCCACTGAGGGTGCTGCAGCGCAGGTGGAGCTGATCGTGGGTCCCTCGGAGGAGGTGATACCCCGTCTGCGGGAGAAGCATGGCCTGATGAATGCCAACTTGGTCTTCATGGATCACTGGAAACGCTGCTACCTGCGGGACCTACGGCTGCTGGAGAGCCACCAGCTGCTGGCTGAGGGGGCCACCATCCTGGCTGATAACGTCCTCTTCCCTGGGGCACCCCACTTCCTGCAGTATGCCAAGACCTGTGGCAAATACCACTGCAAGGTGCACCGCGCCAACCTGGAGTACTTCCGCGCCATTCCTGATGGTATTGCCGAGCTCCGCTACAGCGGCACCCACTGAGCGGGCAGTGAGCTCCTGCCTTGTGGTGGCCACGGTTACCACGGGAGTGCAGGTCCCCAACTCCCCACCTCGGCCTCAACATGGGCTCTGGAGGAAACACAGTGGCTGATGTGGTCTGTGCTGGGGTGCAGTGGGTAATGAGAGGGCTCATTCCTTGTAGTGCTCCTGCCTCCACTGCTCAGGGAGGCTGCCAGGCACTCCAGTGGATGGTGGGAGGCAGCTCTGCACTTGCTTGGGTGGTACCCCCTGCCTACCTTGGTGGCCTCAGACACCAGATTTGGCCTTGTTTTCTTGAAAACAATTTATTAGAAAAGATGTGTCAGCTCCAATGTGCCATGTGGCAGTCTCCCCTCTGGCTGTCTTGGGGGGCTTCCCTCTGAACCCCCCTGGCAAGAGGAGCTTCACTGAACTGTCCCCTAGAGCTGTGGGGGGCAAAGGCTCTCCCCCAGCCTCCAGTCTGGTGTGGTTGTGGCAGAATCAGATCATCCACTGGTCCTGATCCTGCTCTGTTCCCTCCATGTCCACCTGGGAAAGAAAGAGGTTTGAGATCTCCCACCACAGCAAAAACCCAACAGAGGGAATGAAGGAGAGAAGACAGCCCCTGGAGCTCATGCTCACGGTCCCCCACACTTCACAGCCCCTGCTTCGGGGTCTCACACTATTTACCTCATTGATCTCCCCATCATCAGGAGACTCATTATAATCATTCATCTCGTCCATATCCTGCATATCCTCATCATCTTCTGAGTCCTCTTCGCTGTCTTCATCATCTTCATCATCCTCCTCCTCCTCTTCATCATAGTGCTGTGGACAGAACAGCTCCAGCAACCCCATCTGCCCCTCAAGCCCTGTGGCAACCCCCCACTTCCCTGCCCACACACCCACCTCGGACGCTGGCTTTCCTATGGGCACCAAGTTGTTGTCCTTCTCAGCGATGCTCTGGAGCTGGGGAAGGGAGAGAGGTGGATGAGCACTCTGACAACTCCATGATACCCCAGCAAACAGGACCTTCCGGGGCTGCTGGCTTGTGTCGCTTCCTGACCATGCCTATTTCCAGCCCGAGTCCTGCTGCCTCCCTGGCAGGGAAGAGCAGCTACAGACATCTGCCTGAACACCCTGGCACCAGGCAGGATGGTCCCAATGACACTGTAGGGCTAAAAGCGTTCGAGGTGTCTCCATGTGTGGCATGAGGAGCTCAAACACAAAGCTTGTGTATTTCTTTATCAAAAAAGAACCAAATCTGAGATATCTGATCAGCCAGATGAACACAACCACAGCAGATAATTAAAGCTCAATTAAAATACGTCAGCACCTCCCACCCAGAGGGACTTGGAACCTCTTCTGAGTGCTGGGGTTTTAATTGACTTAAACTTTATTATTTCATTATAAAATCTTAATTACTGATTTTTTTTTTTAACTTTAATCAAATAGATGTTCTTCCCCCCATAGGGGCACTATAGCACCAAACCACGCTCACAGCGCAAACATTTGTCACTTACCAGGATCAGAAATCGCTCCTCGCCTCCCTCGGGAAATTAGTTAATTAATTAATTGGGAGCTGGTGCAGGAGCCTCGGTTCAGCAGCAGCTTATTAATTAACCTCCACACAGTAAACGGGGAGCTCCGGTACCAGCCCGCACCGAGCCAGTGTGACACACGGATGGCAGACACGAGAGTAGCGGTGCCCGAGCCGGCAACACCGGCACAAGACGCTGAAACACGGGCACAGTCGGTGAACACACCGGGGAGCGATGCACGGAGGAGCCCCGTGTGCCGGGACGCCCGCGAACCCCACCCCGGGCACTGCACCCGCTGAAGGAGCAGGGGCCACTTCCCCAGCCCCGAACCCGTTCCCGGCCTCCTGACACCCGGCCCCGCGGCCCCACATCTCCCCTCACTCCGGTGCCCACCCAGGCCTGGTGCTGCTGCTCCTGCTGCTGCAGCTCGGTCTCGTCAACGCACGGCCGGTCGAGGTTGAACCAGAGCGACTCGGTGAGGCGGGGCAGGAGTGAGGGGAACAGCGTGGACATGGCGGGAGCAGCGCCAGGCCGGCGCCGGCCGCCGAGCCGGAAGTGCAGTCCAACCCGGAAGCAGTTATAGTGCGCGGAGCATGCGCAGAGGAAGTGCGGTTATGTCTGGCGGGGCCAGGCCCACAAGCGGAAGCATGGAAGGGGCGTGGCCTAGTGCGCCGTCTGGGGCGGGGCGAGTCTGATTGACAGGTGGTGGGCTGGGCCCCCCCCGCGTCCGGGTCTGGGGCCGCCGTGACGGGCCGGGCATACGTGACCACCCCGGAGTTATGTGTGATCTCCTGGGAAAATGTGACCCCAATGGAGAGGATCTGTGACCCAAGTGAGGGGGTATTTGTGATCCCCACGGAATATCTGTGCCCCCTTGGGTATCTGTGGCTAATGGTGGGTATGTGACCCCCACGGGTACCAATGACCCCAGTGGGTGGTGTCTGTGATCCTCATGGGGTATCTGCTCCTTTGGGGCAACTGTCATCCATGGATGGGGGTATCTGCGACCGCACTCGGGCGTATCTTCCCCATTCCTCAGGGTATCTGAGACCCCTGGAGCACGTCTCCCCTCATGAGTGACCTTGGAAGTATCTGCCCCTTCCAAGGTATCTTACCTCCTTTCTCTCCCCGCCCACCACCCCAAGGCATGTCTCTTACTGGCAGGTTTCTGTCCCTCCCCACCCACAGGTGACTGCTCTCCCCCAGGGTATCTTCTCCCTCCATGGGACACCTGTGATCCCCTGTGGTTCCTGTAATTCCATGAGGGGTACTTGCCTCTACCCTGTGACCCCACAGGAGTACCCTTCCCCACCAATAACATCTCTTACCCACTGTGGTGTTCCCCCCAGTCACTTACAGGGACCCTGTGGTTTTGGGGGGCCAGGTCCTGCCCCTTGTGCTGGTGTCAGGGAATCAGGCCACCTCCCACGGGAGGGAAGGAAAAACAGCCGCAGGTGGATTTTGGCTGGTGCTGACCCCAGCCTGGCGCCAGGAGGATGAATCCCAGCTGCACGCAAGGCTGGGGGGGCCAGCACGGCCACGAGTGTCAAGCCAGAACACAGCAGGGTGCCAGGGCGGGGTGCACTGTCTCTTTCGTGCCCTCAGTGCTGCCCAATCCGCCGCATTCCCACGTCCCGTGATCAGTGGCCAAGGGTTGTGCTGCGCTCCGACCTTTGAGATGAGCTGTGCTCGTCCCACGGCACCCGGAGCCGAGCTGACCCCCAGGTAAGAGCCCCGACCCCTGGCACCCCCCGGATAAGATCCCTGACACCACTGTTGGTGGTCCTGGGCAGTGACCATGTGCTGCCGCGCTTCCACATGCACAGTGGGGGACTTTGTCCCTGCTGCCACCGCGTCTCTCAGTGCTGCCGTCCTGACCTGTTGTTGCCCTGGCAGAGCGATGGCAGCGGTGTTAGCTCTGCTGGTGCTGGTCGCCTGGCCAGCTGCCACACAGGACTCACTGCTCAACATCTGCATGGACGCCAAGCACCATAAAACAGAGCCTGGCCCTGAGGGGCAGCTTTACGGGCAGGTACGGTCCTCATCTGCTGCACCAGCACCCACTGGTGTCACTTGCTGTGGGGTCACCAGGATGGAGGCTGGGGGGGCTCTGTGCCCCGACATGAATTCCATCACCCAGTGTCACCCACCCATGGGCACTGGTGCTTTCCCTGGACCCACAGCAGGTCCCAGCTGAGCCCCTGGTGGGTGCTGATGGGTCCCAGCTGAGCCCCAGCTGCCCCGGTGCAGTGTGTCCTCTGGAAGGACAATGCCTGCTGCACTGCCAACACCAGCATGGAAGCCCATGAGGATCAGTCCTACCTGTACAACTTCAACTGGAACCACTGTGGGGCCATGCCAGAGAAGTGCAAGCGCCATTTCATCCAGGACACGTGTCTCTATGAGTGTTCCCCCAACCTGGGGCCATGGATCGACCAGGTAGGTGCAGACCCCCCCCTCACCCACCTACCAGGATCCCTGGGGTGAACTGGGGGAAACTGGGGGCCCTGCAGGCAGACACCAGCTGGCGGAAGGAGCGGATCCGGGATGTGCCACTGTGCAAGGAGGACTGTGACCAGTGGTGGGAGGATTGTCAGGATGCTGTCACCTGCAAGGTCAACTGGCACAAGGGCTGGAACTGGACTACAGGTGAGTGGGGGTTGAGGGGCACCCCTATCATGCCTCAACCCTCCTGTGGGTCTCCAGTCTTGCTGCAGGGGAGGTTGTGTCCACCCTCCCCGGTGGCTGTGAGTGAGTCCGGGGGTGTGAGGGTCCCCATGGGGTGGGGGTGGCAGCCAGGTGGGAGTCCTCTGTGCATGGGAGTGGGTCTGAGGGTGTGAGAATCCCCATGGGGTATGGGGTGATGCGGTGGAAGAGCCTGTGCCGCCTTGAGGTCAACTCTGTCTTTCCCAGCAATGCCAGTGGGACCCATCTGCACCCCATGCACAGAGGAAAAACACCCATTTCCCAAAGCCCTTCCCTTACTTCACCCCCTGCCTGCCCCCAGGCACCAACCAGTGTCCCATGGGTGCCATGTGCCAGAAGTTCAAGTTTGTGTTCCCCACGGCGGCTGCGCTCTGCGAGCAGATCTGGTCTGGCTCCTACCGCTACACATCCTACCACCGTGGCAGCGGTCGCTGCATCCAGATGTGGTTCGATCCTGCGCAGGGGAACCCCAATGTCGCCGTCGCCCAATATTATGCCCGTGGCAATGCTCTCCCAACCTCCCCGCTCTCCATCCTGCTGTCCCTGCTGCCCCTTACCCTCCTGGCCGCGCTCTGAGCAGGAGGGGCTGCAGGCAGGAGCAGGCAGTAGATGGTCAGGGGGGTCACCAGGCTGCTTTGTGCCTCCCCATGGGATGTCCCCAAGCTGTGTCGCCCCCAGGCACGTGGCTCGTGAATAAAAACACTCCTGCTCTGCTTGGTGTTGGAGTGCTGTGGGGCTGAGGGTTGGGGAGGGCAATAGGATGGTGGAGAGACCTAGGGGTTCATTTGTACCGACCAACCTGGCTACCTGGCACTGCCTCCCCCAAACCACTGTGCCGGCCAAAGCAGAAGGCACAGGGCTGCCTGCCACTAGGGCCCAAGTAGATGGGATCGATGGATGTGTCCTGGCACCTGACATGGCTCCGGGCGTCACTGACATCCTGGGGTGCACAGGCTGAGACTGGGAAAATGATGGGGAAAAAGAGGAGGACATCCTGGGGACTCTGAGGTGGGAGCATAGCTGTCGAGGGAGTTCTGCCGGCCCGGAGCCTGCCCCAAGGTTCCCTTTCCCCACATGCTCCGTGTTCCCAGCTGTGGGGGTGGCACCGTCCCGATCTCTGGCCCATGGAGAAGTCCTCTGTTTTGCTGGTGAAATCGGGTCGCGATCCCCATTTCTCCAGCCCCTGGCCCCAGCCCTGCCCCACCGCGGCCCCCCTTCCCGCAGTGCCCGGCTCCCCGGTACCTTCACACTGCTGATGCCTTCATACCACCGTGCCCCCGCCCTTCCCTTCGCTACGCCCCTGGGCACCCCCAATCTCCCGGTGCTCCCCTGGTGTCCGGGTCCCTCCAACTGCTTCCCCCCTCCCTGGTGCTCCTTCCTCGGTGCTGCCCATCCTCCCCGTGCTCCCCACCGCTGCTGCCCGCTACCCAGTGCTCCCCGCCCCTCGGTGCCGCTGCCCCTGGATCGGACCCCCGCTGTCCCCTTGAACATCCTACTCATGGCCC
>VXBI01008388.1:812095-827479 GCA_013397375.1 Toxostoma redivivum | reverse complement strand
TGTGGAGTGTTCGGGGGGGCACCAGGGGGGCCTCGGGAATGGTCTGGGGAGAGCAGGGGGTCGGGAGGGGAGCCGGGGATGGGTCCTGGGTGGGCAGCGGGGAGGATTTGGGGGAGCACTGGGACGTCATGGGGGGGTCACTGCGGGGGTTCGGGGGAGCACTGTGGTAGCCCAGGGCGGGTGTCCGGAGTAGCACTGGCAGAGAACCGGGAAGAACAGTGGCATCGAGGTGGGGAGATGGGGCACCAAGGGAGCAGTGGCAGGGGAAGCAGTGGAGATCATTGGAAGGGATCCAGGGGAACATGCAGGGAGCGCTGGGGGATTCCAACACCAAGTGGGCAACAGGCAGAGGGGGAAATCCACCTGAGGGTTTACAGTGGACATGGGTTCACCAGTACTGTGGGGGTTGCTAAGAATTTGGGCACAGGGAGACTGGGTAAGCTCTGTTCATTGGGTGCTGGGTGGGCACAGACGTGAGGAGACCTGGGAATTCAGTGGGACACTGGCACTTCTGGGACACTGGGCACCAGGGGAATGACACCTGCTCTGGCCTGGGTGTCCCAGGAGACCAAACACCAACACACTCTGGTGGGGCTGGGGACCTCTGGGCACTGGGGGATACTGGGCTGGCTCCAGCAGGGCTGTGACACTCACCCTTCTACCATGGGGGTCTGTGAGATGGGGGGCCTGGTCCCTACCCCACGCTCTTGGGGTTCCTGAGCCTGCGCATAGCACAGGGGGTCCCCAGCCTGGGGAGGGGGTACAGCTCTGTGCCCTTGAGTTGTGCCATGGAACCCCGTGGCTCCCAGCTTGTACCACGTCCCAGGTGAGTGCTGACAGCCCTGGGGGTCCTGAAGTGCCTTTGCCCTGTGGTGCGCCCCAGCACCCCACCATACGTGGGGCCTCTGTCACCTTGTTGTGCTGGTGATGTTCCATGTGCTGGGATGCTCCCAGAGCATGCCACTGGCTTTGTTCAAGGCTGGCTACCTGTGCCAGCACCTTGACCTTGATGTGGTTGTGGGGTGGTGGTGAGGGCACTTGAGCTTTTCTGTGCCCTGAGAGCCTGTGGGAGAACTGGAAGTGCACTGTGAGCTGGCCTGCCCCGTCCTGGGGTTGCTGTGTGCTGGTGCCACGTGCAGGTGCCAGGCATGCAGCCTCCATGGTGGCATGGTTTTCCTTCCCTATGGACAGTGGCAAATGCAGTTTCCCAGCCACATGGACACAGCATGGCTCTGAGCACTGGCTCCCCACCACAAAGCTGGGCTGGCAAGCAGCACTGGGAGAGCACTCGATGCTGGCACCTAATGGTGCCATATGACTGGGGGGCATTGTGGCACCAGTGTGGGTGACAGGGAGCTACAGACAGCATCGTGGTGCAGGTACCTGGGTAAGGTGTGTCTGTCATTGATGTCTCTCACTGCCTGTTGAAGAGGCCATGGGTTCCACGTGCTGGGCTGTGGGATTGGGACCGTGCAGCATGGCAAAGCCCATCATGGGGATGCCAGGCTGGGAGGCTGCACTCCAATAAGGACTGTTTGGAGTCCCTGGTGCTGTGATCTCACCAGGCATCCCTGTTGCCACTGAGTGGGTGGACAGGGCTGTGGGGCCATTGGCCCCAGCTATTGCTAGGGCCCTAAAAATAGCTGCAGGGTCAGGAGGAGGAAAGGGAACTGCAGCGGGATCCCGGCAGCGTTGGCTTCCTTTAACCCTCCCACTGGTGCGCCGTGGACTCACCAGGCTGGATGTGACACAGCAGGACATCTCACTGTGCCCTCGCCATGGCACACCAGGGTGTTGCACTTGTGGCCTCGCTGTGGCATATTGGGACATCACTGGAACTCACAGTGCTGGCACACGACAGTGGCACCCCAGGGCGTGCTGACATCACTGGTTGGTGAGCAGTGCCAATGGGGACAGTCCTGGTGTGGTGTCCCACAGGAGTGCGGAGGCTTGGAGCTTCCATCCTGGCTCACTGCCAGTTCTTGGGGACACCGGTGCCAGGGTAGTGCTAGTGGGCACACAGTATCCCCCTTGCCAGGGTGCCCACATTCTGCTCTTGGTGGAGTAGGGTGGTGGATGCCCCTCTGTGCAGAGCAGAGGGGATATGGGGTGCCCGCTGTGCTGGCAGGGCTGGGCAGGGTGCTGGCTGTGCGTCAGAGCCGACAGGGGAGTCCCGTTGCTCCTGCATAAAGGCTCTTTGTACCCAAGCCTGGAGCTCTGCCCCCGCCCCCCGGTCATTGCTCACCAAAATAGCAGCCGACAGCGGTGCGGGAGTGGGCAGCCAGGGGGCCCTGCAGTCCTCCTCTGCAGTACCACCCCTTGTGCTGGGTGTCCCTCCAGCCCCCAGCCATAGAGAACCCCTTGATGTTCCCCACAGCTGAGGTTTCTCCTAAGGGCCCTGCTCCTTGCTCCTCCAATCTGGAGTTATACATACTAGTGCTGTGCTGGGGTCCCTCTTGTACCCCCTATCACACCTCCACTGGTGTTCCTGCTATGGAGACCCCAATTGTGTATTAGGATTTCCCACAGAGACTCCTTATGCTACCCTCGTTTGGGGCTCTTTGTGCCCCCTCATCCTACCAGCTGGGATTCTCCCACAGACTCCTTTGACCTGGGAGCCCCTGATCCCCTCATCCAATCCAGCAGGGTTTTCCGTACAGCATCCCCATAGTGGATTCCCTTTCAGCCCTCCCTACCACTTGGAGGGTTCTCCATGGCCCCACCCTCCCATTGTCCCCTGACAGGACATTAGGGCCCTTGGGAAGACCCTAGCAGTGCTGGGATAGGTCGTACCTGCAGGGGAGGCAGGAGAAATGAGCTACCTGGCACTGCAGGGAGAGTGGTGGCACCAGGGGACCAGAACTGTAGGGCGACACCAGGGGACCTGACAGTGTGGGGCAGGACGTTGGGGCACAGCACTCTGTCCAGGGACACAGCACAGCATGGGGGGATAGATTCCACATTGTCCCAGTTCTCCAGCCCTGTGTCGAGCTGCCATGGGGCAGGGAACACAGCAGCTGAGTGGCCCTGGTGTGGTGACAGCAGCCTCAATGCTCGTGGTGACCTCTGTGGCCAGAGGCCAGCTGAAGAGTCACCATCCTTGCTGACAGCCCTGGAGTGGGGAGGTCTGGCAGTGCTGAAGCTCCCTGTCTCCTGGAGTCCCTGAGATGGGGAGAGGTCCCAATCCTGCTCCTTGCACCCACTGATGTTGTCACCCCATCTCTTAGCACTGCCCGTCACCCGCTGCCCCGGGATCATGTCCCTGGTTCCTGTCAGCTTCCACTGGAAAATAAATTGTTTCCTGGTGTCCTGGCTGCCAGCTCCTGCCTGCGCCTGCCAGCTCCTGCCTGCACTGTGGGCTGGGGACAGTGCCTCTGGCACAGACAGGCAGTGCAGCAGGGGCAGCAGCACTGCCAAGGACATAGTGATGTCGACTGGTGGGGTCGGAGCAAGCAGGGGAGTCACTCTGGGACTCCCAGCACCCATCCTGCAAGCATATTCCCGTGGGTTTTCTATGGGTTTCCCTGTCAGCTCATTGCATGCTGTGGGGAATAGTGGTATTGGAGCTCCTCACTGTGGGTGCTGCTGAAGTAGGGGTCTGACTGCATGAGTGCTGGGCATCCCTTTGGGGCTGGCAGGGGCCATGCAGGCAGGTGGGGGGAGGCCACCCAGCCCCCAGCACCCTGATGCCCTCCCTGCTGCCACAGGTTCCAGAAACATGTCCACACCTACCGCATCCTGCCGGACGAGGAGGATTTCCTGGCCGTGCAGGTGGGCAGCGTGGGCACGGGAAACCCTCTGGCTCACGGGCACTGGGGGGTCTGCAGCTCAGCAATGCTCAGTGCTGGCCTCGTGCTGTGAGCTTGCCTGTCTCTCTGGCTGTGCTGAGTGGCTGTGCCGAGCTCAGCCCTGGCCTGATGCCATGTGCATGCCCGGCTGTGCCAGATGGCTTGGCTGTGCCCGTCTTGGCCGGCTGTGGCACCGGGTATTTTTAGAGCAACAGAACCCTCTTTGTGCTGGCCAGGCGGGCAGGAAAAGCTGCCCCTGGGAGGGAGGAGGCTGAGGGACGGCTGCTGCCTGCACCCTGTCTGCTCACCTATCAGCCCTGCAGGCCCCGTTGCAATGGGCCCTGCTCCTCACCGTGGGGTTCTGGGATCAGCCCCCCCATCCTGCATGGGGGTCCCTGCATGGAGGGGTTCCTGCACGGTGGCATCTCTGCATGGGAGGATCCCTGCATGGGAGTCTCTGCATGAGGGGGTCCCTGCATGGTAGTATCCCTATCTGGGGACATCCCTGCATGGTGGCATCCCTGGATGGTGGATTTCCTGCTTGGTGGTGTCTCCACCTGGGGGGGACTGGTGATGCTGGCTGCAGGTGCTGATGGTCCCGGTGTCCCCATGTCCCCGCAGACGTCACAGGGGGTGCAGGTGCGGCGCTTCAAGACGCTCAGCGAGCTGATTGCCCTGTACCTGCAGCCCAACCAGGGGCTGGTCTGCACCCTGCTCTTCCCTGTCGAGAGGGAGAAAGAGAAGGAGACCGTGGAGGACAGGGACTACTCGGGTATGGCAGGGTGACATGGGTGGGTGAATGGGGTCCTGAGACCCCTGGGGTGGCAGTGACTGGCCCTCTCATGGCCCCATTGCAGATGGAGAGGATGAGAAGCCACCGTTGCCACCACGCTCTGGCTCCACCAGTTTCTCTGGCACCTCGGTGGGGCTCAGCCCCACTGGCCTGGGACCATCTGTGCCAGAGGGGCCAGTGGAGAGGTGAGGGTCTGTCTGTCTCCTGCCTGTCCCCTGTCTGTCCCCTGCTCCTCCCTGCTGGCTCTCACACCTTGGGTGCTCTCTCTGCAGCACCAATGGGCTCAGCAGCATCTCCCATGAGTACCTGAAGGGCAGCTACACCCTGGACCTGGAGGCAGTGAAGGGAGGGGCCAACAGCCTCCCCCACCTCAACAAGACCCTTGTCACCTCCTGCAAACGGCTGCACAGGTAAGTGCTGGATGCTGGGACAGATGGACGGACATCTGTGCCACCCAGTGACCTGGCTCCTCTTGTCTCTCCAGTGAGGTGGACAAAGTGCTGGCAGGGCTGGAGATCCTCTCCAAGGTGTTTGACCAGCAGAGCTCCCCCATGGTCTCCAAGATCCTGCAGCAGGTAAGGGGAATATGGGGACACAGCAGTGGCAGCCCCCCACCATCGCACCATACATAGGTGGTAGGAAAGCTGTGGGGAAGCACCCACCATCCTGCCTCATCCCAGATTGCCAGTGGGCTGTGCCACTTGAGGTGGGGGGAGGCTCTGGGATGGGTCTGGGGTTCATATCACAGTGCTGGGGTGTCCTCCTGGGGGTTCCAGACAGCAGGGCAGAGCGGAGAGCAGGAGCTGGAGAACCTGGTGCTGAAACTCTCTGTGCTGAAAGATTTCCTGTCCTCCATCGAGAAGAAGGTGAGGCTGGAGGTGCAGGGGTGGATGGCCTGATGGGGGTGTTCTGAGGGGTCTGGATGAACTGGAGGGACTGTGGGGCTGAGGGCACTGGTGGGATTGAGGCAGCTGGCAGGGGTTGCTGGGCTGATGGAGCTAGGGGACTGGGCATGGGCCTGTGAGATTGAGACACCAGTGGGACTGGGGAGGGCAGTGGAGCTGGCATTGGTAGGGCTGAAGGGGCTTGTGGGGCCTTGTGGACTGCAAAGGCTGGTGGGGCTTAGAACATTGGTGGGACTAGAGGGGTTGGTGGAGCTGGGGGCACTGGTGGGCTCTCAGCTGACCCTGCTGGTGCTCTGGCAGGCACTGAAGGCCCTGCAGGAGATGAGCTCGGCCACCCCTGCCACCCCCCCTCAACCCCTCTCCCGCAAGGCCAAGAGCATCCCAGTGCAGACCTTCGAGGTGAGCCCTTGCCTACCCTCTGCCCGGCCCGGTTTCAGAGTTTTGAGGGGATTTCAGCATCAGCTGAGTACCTCTGATGTGACACTGAGGGCACAGACCCCTAGGTGTCTCTGGGGGAGGCCAGATTCAGTGCTGGGGTGTCCCCTGTGTCCTTCATCCCAGTGTCCCCTGGCAGGTGAAGCTGGATATCACCCTTGGGGACCTGACCAAGATTGGGAAGTCACAGAAGTACACGCTGAGTGTGGACGTGGAGGGGGGTAAACTAGTGGTGCTGAAGAAGCAGAAAGACTCCCAGGAGGACTGGAACACCTTCACCCATGACAAGAGTGAGTGGGGAGGTGTCTGGGGGGCCCCTGCACTCGTGGGACTGCCTTTGTGCTGGGGAGCATCCCTGTGAGGCTCAGTGGTGGGCTGGAAGCTCGGGGATTTCCTCGTGCTGGGGGTGTCCCCATCTTGGGGGTCCCCCAAGGCATGGATGGGGGGGGTTCCAGCACTCAGCTGGCACCCAGCACCCTCCTAGCTCTTGCCACTCCTCCACAGTCCGGCAGCTGATCAAGTCACAGCGGGTGCAGAACAAACTGGGCATCGTTTTTGAGAAGGAAAAGGATAAAACACAACGGAAAGACTTTGTTTTTGTCAGTGCCAGGGTAGGTAATGCTCAGCTGGCAGGGGAGCGGGCAGGGGACAAGGGGGCCCTTGTAGGGATGGGGTAGGGCAGGATTTAACCCCTGGGCCCTGTAGGGGTGGGGACAGGTGCTGGGTACCAGTGTCTGATGGCTGGGTGATGTCCCTGGGGCGGTCCCCCATGCCCAGAAGGTGCCAACTTTGGCTGAGCCAAAACAGGGGGGCTGGAGAGGGTTGTGGGGAGCCCCTTTACCTTCCCTCACTGCCCCCTCCTGCAGAAGCGTGAGGCCTTCTGCCAGCTCCTGCAGCTGATGAAGAACAAGCATTCTCACCAGGATGAGCCTGACATGATCTCTGTCTTCATTGGCACCTGGAACATGGGTGAGTGGGCTGGGGGCAGCCCATGGTGGGGTGTCAAGGCCCTGGAGTCCCCTCTAACTGTGCTGTCCCCCCTGCAGGCAGCGTTCCTCCCCCCAAGAACATCACTTCGTGGATCACCTCCAAGGGGTTGGGCAAGACCCTGGATGAGGTGACGATGGCCATACCGCATGACATCTACGTCTTCGGCACCCAGGAGAATTCTCTGGGAGACAAGGAGTGGGTGGACTTCCTGCGCACTGTCCTCAAGGACTTCACAGAGGTTGAGTACCGCCCGGTAAGAACCAAGGGGGTCCAGGGGACCCTGGGGGATGTGGGGTGCAGGCAGTGGTGGATGGTGGAGGTGTGTGATGCTCAGTGTCCCAGGGGTGGCTGTGCTCTGGTTCTGTGACACCAGCTCTTCTGGGGTGCTCTCGTGGTGCTGGGTGGCTGTGGGTGCTCCAGGTCTACTGACACCAGGTATTTTGGGTTGGTTTCCTGGTGTTGGGTAGCTGTGGATACTGATTGATGGTGATGGGATTCCCTGGGGAGCAGCCCTTGGTGGGAGAGGCTGGGATGAAGCAGTAATGAGCATCCCCTGTGGACACACCAGAGGGGCCCCCATGGCCCCAGGGGGCCCCAGCACATGCTGGCAGGGGGCTGAGGGTGCGGGCACCCACAGGTGGCCATGCAGTCCCTGTGGAACATCAAGGTGGTGGTGCTGGTGAAGCCAGAGCACGAGAACCGCATCAGCCACGTCAGCACCTCCAGCGTCAAGACAGGGATCGCCAACACCCTGGGTAGGGGCACAGAGGGACACAGGGGGTGTGCACTGCACTGGGGGAGTCCTGGGGTATCTGCATTATGGGGGGGTTCTGGTGTTGCATGTGTTGCACGAGGAGGAGTCTCAGCATGTGTACCTTGCATGGTGCATGGTGAGGAGTCCTGGCATGTGGGGATTTCATGGGGAGGGGTCCCAGGGTGCGTGCTGCACAAGGAGGGGTCTTGTTGATGCACAGGGAGGGGTCCCAGAGCACAGGTGTTTAATGAGGAGGGGTTTGTGTGCAGTGCACAGGGAAGGTTCTGGGAATGTTTGTGTTGCATGAGGAGGCCCTGGATGAGTGTGCTTTGCACGAGGGGGACTGTGGGAGGTGTGTTGCATGAGGAGGGCTCCCAGCATGTGCCAGGCTGCACATGCCTGTGCTGGCCAGGTGGGGATTGTGCCCTATCACTGTGACCTGGGGCCGGCTGGGTGTCCCTGAGGTAGAATCGAGGTTGCCTGATCCCATCTGATGTCCCCATTTCCTCACAGGGAACAAGGGTGCTGTGGGTGTCTCCTTCATGTTCAATGGCACCTCCTTTGGCTTTGTCAACTGCCATCTCACCTCTGGCAATGAGAAGACGGCACGGTGAGCACCCCCACCCTGGGCTGGGCTGGGACAGGGCTGTGCCCCTGGCCTCATGTCTGTGACACCCTGTCCCCGTGTCCTGTGCTTCAGGAGGAACCAGAATTACCTTGACATCCTGCGCCTGCTCTCACTGGGGGATAAGCAGCTAAGCTCCTTTGACATCTCCCTTCGCTTCACCCACCTCTTCTGGTTCGGGGACCTCAATTACCGCCTAGACATGGACATCCAGGTTGGGGGAAGGGGTGGGTGAGGGTGGGAAGGCAGATGGGGGTGTCAGAGTTCCCTCCCAGCCCAGTGCCAACCCCTTTGCCCCTGCAGGAGATCCTCAACTACATCAGCCGCAAGGAGCTGGAGCCACTGCTGAAGGTGGATCAGCTCAATCTGGAGAAGGAAAAGCACAAGGTGTTCCTGCGCTTCGGTGAGCACTGGGGGGCTCCAGGAGGAACTGGGGCAGCAGTCCCTGCTTTTGGGACTGTCCTGACCCACTGCTGTCCCTGCAGGTGAGGAGGAGATCACCTTCCCCCCAACTTACCGCTATGAGCGGGGCTCCCGGGACACCTATGTCTGGCACAAGCAGAAGCCCACAGGGGTAGGTGCTGGGACAGGGGGAGTTGGGGAGAGTGGAGGATGCCCCAGTCTGAACCCCCACCCGCTCCTCACCCCTGCCAGGTGCGTACCAACGTGCCATCCTGGTGCGACCGCATCCTCTGGAAGTCCTACCCCGAGACTCACGTCAACTGCAACGCTTATGGTGAGCAGTATGACCACCCCCAGAACCCTCGTCCCTGTTCTGGGGACAGTCCTGACTTCTCCCCCATCCTCACTGGCTGCAGGGTGCACAGATGACATTGTCACCAGTGACCACTCACCCGTCTTTGGCTCCTTTGAAGTGGGAGTGACATCCCAGTTCGTTTCCAAAAAAGGTGCCTATGCCCCAAGGGGATACCTTGCTGTCCCCTGCCCCTCCATGGTCCAGCCTCTCCCTCTAAATGGAGAGGTCTCAGGGAGATTCTAATGCCTTGACTCTCCATGGAGGGCTCTCCAAGTCCTCAGAGCAGGCATACATCGAGTTCGAGAGCATAGAAGCCATCGTGAAGACTTCCAGTCGCACCAAGTTTTTCATCGAGTTCTATTCTACCTGCCTGGAAGGTGAGGACTGGAATGGCAGTGGGGGATCCCAGAGGGCTTGAGAGGAGTCCCAGGAAGCTCATGGCATCCTGGGAGGCTCAAGGATTGATGCCGTGTCCCACTACCATCACAGAGTTCAAGAAGAGCTTTGAAAATGACAGCCAGAGCAGTGACAACATCAACTTCCTCAAGGTGCAGTGGTCATCCCGGCAGCTGCCCACGGTGAGGAGGGGCTGGGGGCTGACAGGGTGGGTGCTGGGGGAAGCTACAGGCAGGGAGACCCCCACTCAGTGCCAGCACCCCATTCCCTCTGCCACAGCTGAAGCCCATCCTCTCCGAGATTGAGTACCTGCAGGACCAGCATCTCTTGCTCACTGTCAAATCCCTTGACGGTTACGAGTCCTATGGTGAGTGTCCACTCCAGCACCAGACCAGCACCGGGGGGCCCACAGGGTGCAGACCCCCAACCTCCCCTACTGTCACCCCCAGGGGAGTGTGTCATTGCCCTGAAGTCGATGATTGGCAGCACAGCTCAGCAGTTCCTCACCTACCTGTCCCACCGCGGTGAGGAGACCGGCAACATCCGCGGCTCCATGAAGGTCCGGGTGCCCACAGAGCGCCTGGGCACCCGTGAGAGGCTCTATGGTGAGGACTCCTCACCCCGGGGGGGGATGGTGGGGACAGGACTCCACTGCTGAGCCCCTGTTCCCCTACAGAGTGGATCAGCGTCGATAAGGATGAGACGACAGCCAGCAAAGGGAAGGCGCCGCTCGGTGCCAGGGGCACCCAGGACAATGCCAAGTACGGGGGACAGGTCTCGGCAGGGTGGGGGGGCTCTGGCTCCTGGGGGTTGGGAGGCCTCAGGGATTTGCCTGAGCACAGATATTGCTCAGATGTCCCTCTGGGCTGGTGTGTGGGATGTGACTGGGGACAGTGCTGATGCCAGTTCTGTGCCACACAGGGCAGGGATGGAGCTCTGAGCCTCCGAATGTGGCTCCGGCTGTGTTTTGGTGGCTGAAGCCTATCCTGGAGAGCAGAGCCTCATCCTGGGGATCTGAGCCCTGTCGTGGGGGTCTGAACCCCATTGTGGAGGTTTGAGCCCTGTAGGGCACCCAACACCTCCTGTTGCTAGGTCTGCAGGGAGGAAGCCCACCAGTGCTGAGCCCTCCACCACCGTCCTGGCCAAGCTCCCGGAGGAGCCTGAGAATCGCAGCACCACAGCAGCACCGCGTCCTCCTGCCCCACACCGCAGCACCCCCAGGGATGAGCCCGCCCCGAGCCGGTGAGGGAGTATGGGCAGGGCTGGGGAGGGGGAATGCTCTGGGGGTGCCACGCTCACTCCTGTCCCCATAGGTCCAAGGCGGAGGCAGTGCCAGAGCTGTCAGGGGGCCCCCTGAAGAACAGCTTCAACAACCCAGCATACTACGTGCTGGAGGGTGTCCCCCACCAGCTGCTGGTGACGGGGGACCCCGGCAAGCCCCCCAAGGCCAAGGTGCAGCTGGCAGTGCCAGAGCGCTGCCAGTGCCCCTCAGCGTGCTGTGGTGGCGAGAGCGATGAGGAAGAGGAGCTCGGCACCCTCAACCTGCCACCGCCGGATTTTCCCCCACCGCCGCTGCCACGGGAGCTGGAGCTCCCCCCAAACACCTTCTTTGGCACCCCCAAGGAGCTGACAGTGTCCACTGGGTGTGAGGACCCAAAATCCCACCCTGCTGCCTTCGGAGAGGCTCCCCTGCCCAAGCTGCACCCCCGGCCACCCCCAGCTGCCAGGGCTGGATTTGGGATGGAGGGGGCTGGTGGGACGCCTGTTACCGGTGGGCTCCCTGCAGTTGGGGGGCTGCCCCCTCCTGGGGGCCTGCCGGGAGGGCTGCTGGATGACCGCTCCTGCTCGGTGCTGCAGATGGCCAAGACGCTGAGTGAGGTGGACTACGGGGGTGGGAAGGGGAGGGTGGCCCCCTCACCACCACTGCTGGCCAAGGGGGGGCTGCCTCCCCGCTGCCTGCACCCTGACTATGGCCGCCCCCTTGCCTTCCCTCCCCACTCCATCCAGGAGAGCATCCAGGAGGACCTGGCTGAAGAGGTGGGTGATGCAGGGTGGGTGGGGGCCCTCAGCACCCCACTTGGGGCTGCCTTTGGGGTGCCCCGTGGTGCTGAGGCTGTTGGGGTGCAGGCGCTGGGCCGTGGTGTGGGCACCGTGCCCGGTGTGGGCGAGTGGCTGCGGGCGCTGGGGCTGGAGCGGTACGAGGAGGGGCTGGTGCGCAATGGCTGGGATGACCTGGAGTTTCTCAGGTGAGCAGCCCCTCAGGATGGTGGGGAGGGACCCCCACCCACTCCCCCCACCAGCCTGGCCATGTCTTCCTCAGGGGATCGTAGTGATGCCTGGGTTCTGGGGAGGTTTGTTTGGGTTCTGCCCTTGATGGTCCCCACTGTCCCTGGGGGTTCCCCACTGCCCAGTGAGGGCCTCCACTTCCCTTGGGGGTCCCCACTGCCACTGTACGGCCTAACAGCCCCCAAAGGTTCTGTGCTGCCCTAGGGGGGCCGTTGCTCTCAGAGGTTCCTGCTGCCCCTGGGGTGTATCAGCTGCCCCACAGTGTCCCCACTGCTCCCACGTGCCTTTTGCCTCTGGGGCTCCTCAGTGCCCCCTGAGGGTCACAAAACCGCACAGCTGGGTTAGATAGAGCCTGGGTGGGCACCCAGCAACCTGAGTGGGAGCTCTACCGCCCCCACGTGGGGACCCCACCCGAGTCTGGGGTGCCCCTCGGGGGCAGAGAGCCCCATATTTGTGCCTCATTCCCAGTGACATCACAGAGGAGGACCTGGAGGAGGCTGGAGTGCTGGAGCCTGGCCACAAGCGCATCCTTCTGGAGAGCCTCCAGCTCCGCAAGTAGCTGCCACCACACATGGAGCATCCCGTGCATCCCATGGCCCAGCATCCCAGATCCTGCAGCCCTGCGTCTCAGACCTTGCAGTTGTGTGTCCTGCATCCCACAGATGCACATTCTGGATCCCAGGGCTGTGCATTCTGCATCCTGCTGCCACATATCCCGGACCTGTGGCCCTGCATCCTGCAGCTGAGCATCCCAGATCCCCCAGATCCTGTGGCCGTGTCTGCAGGCCAGCATCCTGTGGCCACATATCCTGGGTCCCATGGATGTGCATCCCAGATCTGCAGCTGTGCATCCTGCAGCTGAGGATCCTTCATCCCACAGTCCCACATCCTGCATCCATTCATCCCACCATCACCAGCAGCAAGTGGGAGCCCCACGATCTCCACAGCCCACCCCCCCCACCCTGGATGNTGGGATGGGATGGGATGGGATGGGATGGGATGGGATGGGATGGGATGGGATGGGATGGGATGGGATGGGATGGGATGGGATGGGATGGCTGAGCCAGCTCCCGTAGACAACACTAGGCACAGCTCAGGGTCCCCACCCTGAAGGTCCCATCCCCACTAGTAAGAGCTCCTGTCTCCACCCTGGACATCCCTGTCCCGACCCCAGGGCACCTGTCCCCCTGAGGGTTCCTGTCCCCAGCATGCATGTCCCACTCCCACTCTGGAAGATTCCCCCATCCCCACTCAGGAGATGCCTGTCACCATCCCTGGGGGTCCCATCCCCTTGTTGCTGTTCCAACTCCAGAGGATACTATCCCTACCCTGGACATCATATCTGCACACAAGGGGTTCTACCCCCACCCTGATAATCCCTATCCCTGCCCTGGATGTGCTGTCCCCACCCCTAGGGGTTCCTGTCCTCACCCCATGGGTCCCTGTCCCCATCTCCAGGGTATACCACAGGAGTCCCTGTCAGCTTTCCTGGGGAGCCCATCCCCACCATAGGGGCTCCTGTCCCTGCCCTGTCCCCATCCCTGGGGATTGTTTTTCCACCATAGGTGTCCCTGTTCCAACCCCCGGGGGTCCCATGCTCACCAAGGTGGTCCCTGTTCCCATCCTGGGGGTGCTGCCCCCATCCCCAGGGATCCCACCCCCCACCCTGAGGGTCCATCCCACCCAGAGATTCCGTCCCCAGGGGTCCTATCTTCCCCATAGTGGGGATTCCGTCCCCACCTGGATAGGTGGTGTTCCCCCCCCCAGGGTTCCTGTCCCCACCTTGGGGGTCCTATTCCCACGTGGCAGGGTCCCCATTCCCACTCTGGGAGTGCCTGTCCCCATGCTGGAAGTCCCATCCCCGGCCTGGGAATCCTGCCACAGCAGAGCCAGATCAGTGCCTTCCCCTAGAGCCCACCCCACACCACCAGTGCCTCCGGGGCATCCCCCCCATCCCACCCAGTTTGCCCATTAGGTACTTGCTGGGTCTGTCCCCCTCCGGGGATTTGTATTGCCCTTGGGGACAGTGGGGCTGGCAGCCAGGTCTCCATGGGGGTGCTCAGCCCCCAGCTTTGCCAAGTGTCCTTCCAAGAGGGTCCCCAGGGTGGGGGTACCCAGGACAGGGGTCCTTCCACTGTGCCTTCCCCACTGGGATGCCCCCTCCAGGCTCTCCCTGTCCCCAGAGGGGATGGGGGTGATGCTACCCCCAGACCTCCCAACCCCCCACTCCGGCTGAGATGAAGGATGGGCCAGGCACCCCTGGCATCCCCAAACATCCCCCCTCTGTTACTGGGGAGTTTGGTGTCAACTTCCCCCCACTAAACTCCCAGCTCCTGTGTTTGGTAAATCTGGAGTGATTTTTGTCATGTTCGTGCAATGGGTGTGGTGGAGCTCTCAGTGTGGTGAGGTGCGAAAGGGTCTGGGGAGGGGGGCAAGATGGGGAACCAGGGGGAAGAACTGGGTCCCAGCATAACCTGTGACCCCTCCAAGCTGGCTGTACTGGTCCCAGCAAGGTGGGGACCAGGTCCCTTCTCCCTTTCTTGCCCATCTTTGGTATCTCAGACCACTCTCCCAATAGCCTGTCATGCTCCTTGTCACCATCCCAATGCCCCCAAGACCTTCATCATCACCCCCAAAGGACCTCTGGAGGCCAGGGGGGCACCCCTCTCCTCACCCCACTTGAGGGGGCTTCCTGTGGGGTGCCCCCTCAGCTTCCTGCAGCTGCTTGGGGTCTTTAAAGCAGGGGATTAAAATAATCCCTAAGGTGCTGGGAGTCAGTAGCATCACCCGAGGGGTTCTGGTGGGGTTCAAAGGGTTCAGGGGTGGGGGACCATGCACACCCCACACCCCCCCAGCCGCAGCCCTTATGGGGGTGGGGTGCAGCAAGGCCTGAGGGCCAGCAGCAGCGTCAATAAATTAAGTTTAATTTGGATTAGTGGCATTTGCAAACATGGGTAATAAATTACAGAATGGTTAAAAAAACAAAAAACGAAAGAAAAGTAGGGAATCCACTTCGGGGGGGGGGGCCTGGGAGGGACACAGGGGGAACAGGGACACATGGATGGGCTGCCAGCATCCTCACCATGCCATGAAGCCCACCAGCACAGCAGCACCAGTGTAGTGGTGGCATCACCCCCGCTTTGGGAACCCTTTGGCGATCACGGGTGTGTGGGGTGGGTCTCAGCTGCATCCGTGCCAGCTGCAGCGGCAGCACCCAGTCTGCTGCTGGCAAGGGCTCGCGGCTGCTCCCAGGCATCCCACCCGCTGCTCCAGGGGGTCCATCCCACAACAGCCCCCTCGGGGGCCACCTCACCCCCAGCGTCGTGGTGCCCTGTCCCCATTGGCAACGCCTGCAGCAATGCAGGTGAGTGCTGAACCTCCCAGCCCTGCATTTACTCCCCAAAGTCTTGGGGGGTGAGGGCGAGGGTCTTCTTCCTGCCAGGGTGCTGCTGGGGGGCAATCCATGTCAGCAGGCAGGATCTGGGGGGAATCAGCCCCTCCCCACACCAAGGGGCGTCTCCATACCGGAGTCTCCAGCCCAGAGCCCCCCCCATAAAGTGCTTGCTCGCCCCCAGCCCAGCGGCACGGACCATTGAGGGGGGCGTCTCCTGGGGCAATGCTGGAGCACCCGCAGCGCTGTGGGGAGCCCCACGTC
>VXBI01008388.1:727631-806646 GCA_013397375.1 Toxostoma redivivum | reverse complement strand
CGGACCTTGCCCCCATGTCCCCATCCTTCTGTATCATACCTGTCCCCATAGCCATCCCATCCCGGTCCTGTCCCCATCCCATTTGGGTCCTGTCCCTGTCCCCCATCCCATTCCATCCCATGTCCGTGTGCATCCTGATCCCCATCTCCCTCCCTGTCGCCATGCCGTGCCATGCCATGCCTCTGGGGCTGAGCATCCCAGGGCCAGGAGGGCAGCAACGCCACCACACCCCATTCCTGGGTGCCCTCCACCGTCCCCGGGTGCATGGGGGAAGCAGGCGTCTTTGGAGGGGTGCTCAGTCCCACCCCTCTCTCCTCGGGGGGCTCTGGCCTTTGCAATCCCCCTCCCCAGTTTTCAGCCCGGATGAATTTCAAAGCACTCCATCCCCCCACCTCCCTGCGGGGACCAAGGCAAAGGCTTTCGCCCCTTTCAGCGGCACCAGAGGGGGACGTGGGCAGGGGGATGCGGGAGGATTTGGGGAGGATTTGGCGGGATTTGGGACATTTTCAAGACAAACACTTTCACTAAAGAGGATTTAAAAGTCTAATTGTTCCCAATGAAGGGCTTTGGGTCTCCCAGGGGACCGGGGGGCGGGGGAAGAACGGACTCTTATCTGGGTCCTGTGGGATCGGTTCGAACCTGTCCTGCTTCATGTCCTCCCCTGTATTCAGCCCCGCATCCTGTTCCACCTTCTCCCCGATATTCTTGTTCCATCTCCTGTCCTAACCTGTATCCTTCCCCATTTCCCGCCGTGCATCCTGCCCTGTGTTTTGCCCCGTATCCGCTCTTGTGTCCTGCCCCACATTCTGCCCCATCTCCCGCCCGCCTCTTGGCCCATGTCCTGCCCTACGCCCATCCTGCATTCTGCCCCACATTTCAAGCCACAAAGGGTCCTGCTCCCTCCTGGACCCCGTTCCCTGGGAACAGCCCCCACCGGCCCCCCTGGCCATCTCTGTCTCCGCTCCCCCGCCCGAGCCCCCGGGCCCCCGGTGGGTGCTGGAGGAGCCCCCCCCCGCGCCCACCCCAGCTGCGCGGCCGAAGCGGGCAGGTTGCTAAACAAGTTAATTCGATCAGGGCGTGGGGCTGGCGCGGAGCGAGGCCCCACTGTCGGGCTGCTGGAGCTGTGAAAAGTTAATTCAATTAAGTTTTCCCTCTAAACTAATTAGGCAGCAATCTGCCACGCAAGGAGCTGCTGGTGCTACCCAGAGCCGGGGAGAGCCGGGAGGGCGAGGAGGAGGAGGGAGATGTAGGGGGAGAGCAGAGGGAGGGGAACATGGAGGGGAGTGGGATGGGGCGCAGCCGGGGGGTAGAGCCGGGGAGCTGTCCTGCGTCCCCGCTGCTCCCCTGGGATGTGGATGTGGGTGATCCCTGCGGACTCTGATGAAGGGAGATGGGTGCTGGCAGTGGTGCAGCCACCGAATGGGGGGGGGGGGGGGGGAGGTGACATCCCCTGGCCCCAAAACGGGTAGCATTGGCAGCAAGGAGGGCTGGGCACAGTGGGGGAGATGGAGATAGGATCCCCCATCACTCCATCCCATTGTGTGCTGGGAGCTGCCTGTAGGCTTGGAGCTATGTCCATGTACCTGGGTGGACTGGGGTCCCTCCAGAGTTGGTCGGGGGGGCTGACGGGACCCTCTCCAATGGGACCCCTTATGATAGAATGGCTCCACAGGGACTGTCCTGATGGGACACCTGTCTGATGGGGGACTCCTTGAATGGGACCCCTCTGCAGGATCCCCTCTGATCACACCTCAGACTCCCCCAGCTCTAGCCCCAGCTCAGTTGGGATGATAGCACCCACCTCATCATTGCCATATCTCCCACACTCTCCAGCCTTCATTGCCCCATGGAGCCCCCCAGGTTATGTGTCAGGGGGTCCTGGTGGGTCCCCCAGCCCCACAGCTGCTCCCAGTGGTGCTGGAGGCCTCTCTCCACTGCCACGTTGTTCCTGGGGACAAAGCTGGGGTGCTCCAGGGTGTCCTGAGCCCCCATGCTAGTGGCACCTTCGGCCCTGACTGGATCAGGTGCCAGCATGGGGTTCAGATGCTGGGAACTGAATGTGTCTGGCACAGCCAAAGAGGATTCTTCCTCCAGATCTCATGCTCCCAGGCACTCTCCCTGACAGTGGAAGCCCATTTACTTGTGTTGGCACCAAGAAAACCACCTCTAAGGTTTGAGGAGGGTCCATGTGGCCCTGGCTCCTGCCATCCATGGGACTGGCACAGCTTGGTACGGTGGCACAGTGTGGAATGGAATGGCATGGTATAGGATGATGTGACTTGGCATGACATAGTGTGACCTGGCACAGCAGGACATGGCACAATATGGCATGGCATGGCATAGTCTGGTGGCACAGCACAGTGTGACATGACGTGGCCCAGCACAGCATGGCATGGCACACCTGTAGCCCTGTGGACCCCTGAGCACAGACCTGAGAGCACAGCCCAGTGATCAGCTGTGCTCAGAGGTGCACACCCACACACATGTGTATGTTACACCTCTGCTTCCATGCACACACATGCACACACATGCAGACCTCAGTGCACACCTCAGTGCACACCTATGTGCACCTGTGGAAGTGAATCTGACCTTGGGAGGCTCCAGCAGAGCCTGGTGACACTCCCAAACCCTCCAGGGATGGGATCCCATTCCAGCCTGGCATTAAGCCAGGAAAAAGCTACTGAGATAAGAAGGGGGTTCAAGGAATCACCCACCAAACTTCCTTGTATCCCTGAAGACAAGAACCAGGACCAGAACTAAACCCTCCTGGGGACATCAGGGTAGGGGGTAAGAGTGGGATGGGGATCCTGTCTACATCCCAAGAGACAGTGACTTGGGGCTCATTAATCCTGGGAGGGTTTGATTTCCATATGTATTTCGCGTTCTACTCTTCAAAACCCATGTCTGGGGTGGTCCCAGTCGTGACCATGTCTCCTATTCCACCATGAGCAGCTCCCTGAAGCAGCCCCCATGGGGGGCCACAGCCTCTGTGTCCCCATGGGGACAACTTGGACAGCTCAATTCCACCTATTAAATATTTCCTGGAAGAAGGTCATGAAAAAAGATTCAGCAAGGGGTTTGCACCAGGATGTCACCTGGCTGGCCTGGGGAGATGTGACAGCTCCCAGTGGTGTTCCCCACTCTTGGTGACATTCCTGGCTCCTGGGATGAGGATGGTGGTCTCAACAGCTGCTCCTTCTGGGACACAAAGGGCTGGATGCGCATAGCATGTTTATTGCCATAAAGAAACAGGGACAATACAGAACAAGTGTTTGGTGCCTTTTATACTCACACTCTCTTCCCATTTCCCACCTTGCCAGTGCAGCTAACCCAGCAAGCCCGCTCCCATGGGAATGACAAATTCATCCCAGCTCCTGCATGGTCCACAATTTGCTTCCCCCTTCCTTAAGAAACTCCAACACCCTGTGAAACCCCAGGACCATCCGCTGACCCATCCCTGAATGGCACCCGGGCACATTGTCACCCACAGCTGCACCCCTAAAGCCCTTCATGCCCATCCCAGGGCAGCTCCTGCCCATATCTGTGTCTGTGCCTCTGTCCATTCCCAGCAGTGGCAGGTCTGTGGCTCTGCCCTCTCTGACAGCTCACTACAACTCCTGGGGTATTTTATCGTCACTGTGAGCGCCCAGTGCTGCCTACAAGAAGTAAGTGATGTTTTCGGGGTTCAGCGGTGCCTGGATCTCCAGTTTTCGGGCCTTGCTGTCCTTCTCTACAATCTCCAGCCGCAGGGTTGGAGCCTTGGATTTCTCTGTGCTGGAGGAAGACCCCTCCGTGGTTTTCAGTAGCTGCTTATCGGAGTCCTCCACGATGATCCTGAGGGTGCAGCCCCGTGGCAGCAGGTCCTGCTCGTAGGCAGCTGCCAGCTGGTTTACCACGCGCCGTTCCACCTGAGGGACAGAGCAGATCCTGACAGGAAAACCCTGTGGAAAGCCTCCTGTGGAGATGGCCAGCTCCTCCCCACCCTCAGGCAGTGCAAAACCATGCAACTTTTTCTTCCTCCCGCTTATTCCCTGTCTCTGGATTGTGGGTGTGCCACTTCCTCCCCCAGACCATGGACATCTCCCCAGGGATGAGGACAGTCAGACCCACACAATCATAAAATCATGGAAGAGTTTGGGTTGAAAAGGACTTTTTGAAGTTCGTTAACATTTCATACCCCCCTGCCATGGGCAGGGACACCTTTCACTAGACCAGGTTGCTCCAAGCTGCATCTAACCTGGCCTTGAACACTTCAGGGATGGGGCTGCCACAGCTTCTCTAGACAACCTGTGCCAGGGCCTTCACCCTCAAAGGCAAGAATTTCTTCCCAAAATCCCATCTAACCCTGCCCTCTTGCGGTTTGAAGCCATTCCCCCTTCATTTATTACTCCAGGCCCTTGTCCAAAGTCCCTCTCCAGCTGTCTTGGAGCCCTTTTAGGCACTAGAAGGGGCTCTAAAGCCTCCATGGAGCCTTCTTTTGTTCAGTTTGAGCATCCTCAGCTCCCCCAGCCTGTCTCTACAGCAGAGGGGCTACAGCCCTCAGAGTGTGTCCATGACATCCTCTGGATTTGCTTCAGTGACTTTATCTCTCTTTTTGATGCCTTTCCAACGCTGGCTCTCCCACTGGAGGTGACAATATGAACTTTACCCCAACTTCCCTCATGCCTTCACCTCGTGTTTGATGGAGCGGGCACCATAATGAAGGTTGTAGCCATCAGCCAGCACGTCCATGACCTCCCTGTCCCACAGCAGTGTGATGTTGTGCCTTGCCTTGGCCTGCCAGGGAAGAGAGGAGGAAAAGGAAGAAGAATTATGGATGCCCCCCAGCAAGCCTGGCACGCTTCTCCTTGAGCAGCAAGGATGCTGCACTGCAGTGCTGAGAAGGGCTGAGCTCCACCAGGCCAGTTCTCACCAACAAAGGGACCCCAAAATCCCATTTAGCCCCCAGAGAGCTCAGATGTGCAAAGACCAATCAGACAAATGATATCTATGAAAGCAGCCTGGAGCTTATCATCCCTGCTCCAGTCCAAGAGGACCCACCTCTGCTGCTCCCAGAGGTCCCAGTTTTCCCCAGCACCCCAGGTTCAACAGCTTGTACAATGATGGTAAAGATACACATCATTGTGTATCTTTATCCCAGGACAGATGATATGTCAGGGATTTCTTCCAGAGCTATTCTGAGAAGTCCCCTCTAAAGTCACTGATATTTTTGTACCTTTTTGGCCCAAAAACTGAGCTCCTTGTTGACCAGCTGGATGAGCTCCGAGTGGCAAAAAGGGAGAAAATAGACAATCTCATTGATCCTCCCCAAGAATTCGTCCCGTCTGAAGTGAGCCTGCAGGGACAAGGGAGGAGGTCAGCACGGAGAGAGACAGTGACCCTGATGGGAACAGCAGTGACAGTGGCATTGCAGAAGGAGCTCCCCAGGGATCATCCCACCTCCCACAGCTCCCAGCAGCCATGCAACCCCCATGCCATGGAGCTGGACAGAATCCTGAGGTGCTTCAGAAACATCTTTAAGAAACTGAAGGTCATGAAGGTCACTTTCTGTCCTGTGTCCCCTTCCCATCACACATCATGGCTCCACTCCAACAGTAAAGAAGCTGTGATTTATTCCTGCTGGGCTCTGATGTCTCCAACATTTTTAGTGGGGTTACATCCCTTCTCTCATAGCTGCGAGAAACACAGGGAAGGAGTCTGGAACCAAAGGTCAGGATACCTGAAACATGAGCCATGAAAACATCATTCATACCTTCAAGATGGGGCGAATAACTTTTTCCTTGAACTGCTTGGAAATGGTGATCTTGTCAGTCATCTGGACATCCTCTGGAAGAGAGGTGGATGGAGTGTGTCAGTAGGGACAGTGGGACAGTGGTTTCACCTCTGTCTGGATGAGCTGGAGCAGAGGGCAAGGAAGGGTCTGGGGGGTACTGCAGGACAGAGCTGGGACCTCCACATGTGCCAGCAGTTTGCTTTGGCAGCATGGTGTCCTTGCACTTGGCACTGTGGACAGCAGTTCTGGGTCCTGTGGTGCTCCAGGGGAACATCCTATACTGATGTGGCTTCCTTAAATGGCCAAAGAGCCCTGGCTCCACCTCTGCTCCCTGCTCTGTGCCCACAGGAGCTGCTCCCAGAGGTTTTGGGAAGCTGGAGTGCCCAGCTGGGCTCCATAGCAGCCAATGACCTGACACAGAGCACACTGGCCCTCTAGGGCTGTGAGCACTGGGAGAGCCTGTGGCCTCTCCAGCAAACACCAAACTCGTGTTCAGGGTGCCTGCAGCACTGCTCAGGCTGCAGTCTACTTCCCTCCGCTGACTGCAGATGGAGCCAGGGTCTGGCTGCTCTGAATCCTGGCTCCCAGCCACTCTGGATGCTTGGCTGCAGCATCACCCTTCTTCCTCTCAGTGCTGTCTTCCTCTTTGTCTTCATCATCCCAGTTCTTCCCACAGCTTCACCCATTCCACACTCATTTACCTCCATGTGCTGTTTGACACCAGGGTGCTCACAGTGAGACAGATTCCTGTGCTCTGGATTGGATCCTGGCACGCAGGGCAGGGGACACAGACCCATGCTGGGTGCTGGGACCCTGTCCCAGCTTTGCAGGCTTGATAAATATTGCTGCCCCTCACCAGCAGTGACAGAAGGGGTTCTCAGGCTCCACTGGATAGGTAGTTTAGGTTGGAAAAACCCTTTGAGACCATTAAGTCCAAGCATTCCCCCAGCACTGCCAAGCCCACCACTAAACTGTGTCCCCAAGTTCCCCATCCACGTATCTTTTAAATCCCTTTAGGGATGGGAACTCCACCACTGCCCAGGGCAGCCTGTGCCAGGGCTGGACAACACTTTTGGGGAATAAATTTTTCCTAAACCTCTGTTGGCATAAATTGAGACTGTTTTCTCTTGTCCTGTCACTTGTTACCTGGAAGAAGAGACTGATGCCCACTTGGCTACATCCCCTGTTCAGGCAGTTGTAGGGATTGAGGAGGTTCCCCCTAATGCCCAAAGTGGTACAGGGTGCTCTGTAATCACCTGATCTAGTTCCAACCCCTCTCTCTCAGGCAGGGGTGGCAATAAGTCCCAGTGATTTGGCAGAGGGGAGCTGGAAAGGCAGAGGAGCCAAGCACTGCTATCAGCATTCCCACTTCCCACATGTAATATCTGCTGCAGCCACCGGTAGGTGCAGAGCCCACTGGGGAAGCTGCTCCTTCCCTTTATCTTCCCATTTATCTGCCTGCCAGGCATTTTAGTGACCTCCTGCCACAGCATCTCCACACTGAGAGCTCAGGAAATGGGCAGGAGCTCCTTGAAACCCAATTGAGGGCAGCTGCTGTGCCCAAATGCCCTGCCCAGCTCCTCTCCTGCTGCAGCTGTACTGTCCCAGAAATTAAAATTCAATGCTGTCCTCATTGAGCAGGGAAACGTTTGGCATTTTCAAATGTTATTCTGGAAAGTTCAGTTGACAATGTGTTTTGTCCTTTACCTAGCCTGATTGAAGTTTAAAGATTCTGAATTAAGCCAGTGTCGACAGCCACTTCTCCAAAGTAAAAGGAAGAAGGAGTAAAAGAAAGAGTAAAAGAGAGAAAGAAGCTGCAAGATAGATTTGATGTCAAAATCCAACATTTTTTCCTGTTCCTATGGAGCTGATGCAGGAATATGGTGTATCTGAGATGTCACAGGCTGCTGGACACCTTGAGAAAGATGTGGCATCCAGACAATTAAGATCATAAAAGGATCTTAAAAACCCCAAAGTAAGTTTTTTAAGACTGATGAGAAAAGAAGGGATGCAGTCACTGTCCATGGCTTCCTGGTTATCCACAGGCACAGCAGCATCTGATGGAAACAGGCTTTCCCTCTGCTCTGTGTGACAAACACTGCCTAAAAGGGACAGTACCTAGTGCTAGGTTCACCATTCATCTGTATATCCTCAGAGTTACCAGCAAAGGCACAAGACGCTGCACATCAAGTTGTTAATTTTCAATCTTAAGAGACTTTGTTCTCCTCATTCCCCTTTTATTACCTAATTCATGTTTTGGGAAATTTTTCTCCAGGAGCCTGACATGTGAGGCCAGGGCTCTCATTCCATGGGGAAGTAAAATTCACTAAGCTCAGTCCTTTTGGGAAGGACTGAGAGGAAACAAAACTTTTCTTCTTTCATATGAGCACCTGAATCAGCCACAGTCTTTTGTAGGAAGCGTTTGGAAGGGTGCCAAAAAAAAAAAGAGAACGGTTAGTTGATAAAGAGAATCAGGGAATCACAAAGGAGTTTGCATTGAGAGGGACCTTAAAGATCATCCAGTTTCAACCCACCTGCTCTGAAATCCTCATTATTTTACATTGCATCCTTCATAGGAAGAGTGCATCTTTAGGGCTCTGTCCAATCTCTCAGCCTTTCTCATCCTGTACTCACTTCCCTGTGAGTGTTTCAGGCCAGGTTGGATGGGGCTTGGAGCAACCTAGTCTAGTGGGAGGTGTCCTGGCCCATGGCAGAGGATTGGAATGGGATGGTCTTTAAAGTGCCTTCCAACCCAAACCCTTCTGAGATTTCATAACTTCCTGGCAGAGGAGCGTTCTGAAGTCGTGTGGACCAGTTAGGACCAGTGGAGAGGGGACTGAAGGTGTGCCCTCTGCTGAGAGATGGCTGAGCTGGTGTCAAAGTTGTGTAAGGAAGGAGGGAGATTCTTTAGGGATTTGAAGATTGAAATTCCAGTACCTAAGTTTCCTGCGATCCTTTTCTTGCTCATCTCCATGGCCTCTTGCCGGAGCTGCAGTGCATGCTCTGCAATCTCCTCACTGGCCACGTTGGAGGTCATGATGAAGATGGCATCCTTGCAGTCAATGGTCTTCCCCTTCCCATCTGTCAACCTGCCCTGCAACAACAGCAAGACGACACCAGCCATGTCAGCAGGTGCTGGAGGACATAGCCAAAACACCACGAAAAAGAACATGGGTCCCGTTTTTCCCCAGAGTGGATTTAATTTTGAAGGGATACCCAAAGATTGAGGTGGAAGGAAGGAAAAATGAGGTTGGGGAAATCCTTGTCTTTCTATGAACAGCAGGAACTTCTGCACATGGTTCCAGCATGCCTCATCCAGGACAGAATTAATGGAAGTGCTGGAGGAGGGTTGGGCCAGTCCATGTCCTTGTTCAGGCTGGAGAGAAGGAGGCACTTCTCACTCTCTACAGCTCCCTGACAGGAGGTTGGATTTGGGACAGGGGTCTTGGTCTCCTCCCAGGTAACAAAGGACAGGACAAGAATAAATGGCCTCAAGTTGCAACAGGGAGGGTATAGGTTGGGTATCAGGAAATATTTCTACCCTGAAAGTGTTGTCCAGCCTTGGCACAGTCTACTCAGGGAAGTATTGGAGTCCCCATCCCTGGAGGGATTTAAAAGCTGTGTGGACATGGCATTTAGGTTTAATGAGGGGCTTGGCAGTGGTGAGGGAACGGTTAGACTTGATGGTCTCAGAGGGCTTTTCCAACCTCAATGATTCCATGACTATGTGGCTGCCCACACATAACTCCTCAGCCTTTGACCCTCTGCCTACCTCCCTGTAGTGGTTTTAGGTCTGACATAAGCCCCAGGCTCAGGTCAGCACTAATGCTAATCCTAAGCCTGCCTGTGGCTGTGGTTTGGGCTGGGCAGAGCCCACAAATAATCATGTTATGGCTGTAACAGAGTGACCTGAGTAACAGAGCTCCTCATCCCTGTGGGATCAATCACCTGGAAAACCAGGGCTGCCCAGCACACTGCTGCAGTGGCATCAACCCTCAGCTCCCAAACCAATCCAGGAACCTTTCCAAAGCACCATTGCTCTTGATTAATAATATAAAAAAGAGAGGGAAATAAGGAAAAAAGCAGCATCTCCCCAGGCTGTTTCTTTCCTCAATCCATCTCCAACAGCAGAGATCCAGCACAATGACACAAATCCTTGTTGGGTGCTTGAGATTAACATTTGGGTTATTGCCCTGTCAAGTGCCTGGTACAGGAATTGATTTCACATTGAACTGCTACTGTGATGATCTATGCAAGAAAAATGGTGTTATTAATCCTTACAAGAAAAACAAAAAAACCCTTTAAAACCTTCCGGCATGTTGGCCTGGAGTTTGGTGGCTTCTGAGGACAGACTGGGACCTTCAAAATCAACCAGACAGCTGGAGAGGAACTTTGGACAAGGGCAAGGAGTGACAGGACAAGGGCGAATGGCTTCCCACTGACAGAGGGCAGGGTTAGATGGGATATTGGGAAGAAATTCTTCCCTGTGAGGGTGGTGAGGCCCTGGCACAGGTTGCCCAGAGCAGCTGTGGCTGCCCCATCCCTGGAAGTGTTCAAGGCCAGGTTGGACGTGGCTTAGAGCAACCTGGTCTAGTGGAAGGTGTCCCTGCCCATGGCAGGAGGGGTGGACTAGATGTGCTGTTAAGGTCCTTCCCAACCCAATCTCCTCCATCTGTCATCTCTCTCACCCCTCACTGTCACCTTCTGCATGTCCCTTGTGTTGACTCTAACCTAAAATGTGGATTTACCTCATCAAACAGCTGCAGCATGATGGTGAGCACATCAGGGTGGGCTTTGTCCACCTCATCGAAGAGTACCACAGCATTTGGGCACTGCCTCAGCTTTTTGGTGAGCTGTCCACCCTCTTCATGGCCCACATAGCCGGGTGGTGAGCCGATGAATTTTGCCACCTGGAAGGAAGGAACAGGAAAGGTGAAGGCTGATCCATGGACAGTGGGAATGAAGCCCTTCTGGTAGCTCGTCAGGGCACCTACGCTCTTTGCTGCTGACAAAGCAAGTTCTATGTTCTTTGTGACACCTACCACACCCAAAATCAGATTTATAAGCAACAATTAAGCAAAATAAGGATTGAGCAATTCCCTGCCCAGAGCTCAAACCAGCAGAATCCAAGGAGCAGTCATGGATGGGTGGGAAGGCACCAGCCCTGCTTCACTATGCAGGGTCTGAGCAACCTGTCCCTGCTGTCCAAGACCTGTTTTCATTCCTTTTAGCCTTTTTAAGAGCAAGGATTCAAAGGATTCTGTGTGGCAGGTGGTTCTGGTGCATAATCAAAGCCACAAGTAGGCTTTGTGGGAAAAGATCACAAGTAAAATACCTTTTCTATGGCACCACTTCTTGACACAGTGTTTTTTTTTTAATGTTTAGAAATTCAGAAGGTTATATAGAATAGTATTTCTGAAAACAGTAAAGTTTTGGCAAAATAACAATTTTTGACACACAGCTTGGTGTATCTTACATCTACCCATGTCTGAGTGTCATCCCAAGTCACAGTCTGTTATCACAGAATCATGGAATGGTTTGAGTTGGAAGGGACCATGTAGTGCCAGCCTTGCTGCCATACATAGGGACACATTCCACTGCACCAGGATGCTTCAAGCCCCATTCAATCTAGCCTTGAACACTTGAAGGATGGGGCAGCCACAGCTTCACTGGACAACCTATCCCAGCGTTTTACCACTCTCATTGCTAGGACTTTGCTGTTTTTTGGGGACACAGAGTCCTCCAAAGGGATTTAGGACCCCTTCAGCTCCAGGGGTGACCTTGGCAAGGATTGCAGAAAACTTGGCACCTTAGAAAACTTGGCACCAAAAAATTTGGACCTCCCGTGGCACCAGAATTGGGCAGAAGTTATGATGGGAGGGGTGGACTTGGCACCAGTGTCCTGTATTCTGCTGAATTCTCCCCCTTTCCTCCATGGAAGTTAGGCTGAGGCAATGGTCCCACACTGGACTTAGCAATGTTTTGGGGATAAGGGATTTGGGGTAAGCTGTGCCTGCCTGGGCATTAGTAGGTGATGAACAGCATGTGGCTGTGGGTTTTCATGCACAAGATAATCCTCTGGATTCCAACACCTCTTCTCAGCTGCTCCCTCCTCAAGGGCTGACCCCACCCCAAGGGAACTCACTGCACTGGACATATAGTGTTAAAGTTTTCCTTGCTCCTTGGTCTGTGCTCCTAATTTGCTTCAATGTCTTGGTTCCAGTCAGGACAGGGTTAATTTTTGCAGTAGCCAGGAGGGGCAAAGCTTGGACCTGGAGGATATTCTATCTTACCTCATGTCACTGCTGGGAGCAGAGGGAAAGGAGTCTCTTCTGGGGAGAAGGGGTTCCTTCTGGTCAAGTTAAGAGTGGCAGAAGGATGTGGAGTAACCCGAAGCAGCCGGTTCTGAGCTGGAGGGCGTGGCTGGGGCTGGGTTGGGTCAGTGAGCATTTTGCATGTGAATCACTACTCTCTCTCTCTTTTACATACTTTTGTTATTAATATTGTTGCTTGTTTGTTTTCTTATCTGATTTCTGTTTCCAGTAAATTGCTCTTATCTCAACCCATGGCCTTTACCTTTTGAGCTTCCAGTTCTCCTCTCCAGCCAACTGCTGTGGGGAGGGACAAGGGGAGATGGGGAATGAACAAGTGGCTCCTGGTTTGGAGAGTCTCAGTGGGAGCACTAAACTGGGGAGTACTATGCCTAAACCATGACACTCAAATAAAGTTGCTTTCTGGCAATTTATTTGGAATTTAATGCACAACTTGGAGCAATTCCTGTTGTTCTGCTGTGCTCCCACCCTGACACACCAAAATGCCCATTTTTTCTGGATTAAATTTGAAGCTGCTCCCTTCAGAGCCCATTTACTGACCTCATGCCTCTCCTGGAACTCCGACATGTCCAGTCTGATGAAACCCTGCAAGAGACTTAGGATGAGATTTGATCAATCTGCTCGCTGCCAGAAGTGGAGCAGTACTGACAGGGCTGAAATTTTCTAAATAAAATATTGTGGTTCAGCTTTTTAAAAATCAATCACAAGAGGAATGCAACACCCCTCTACAAAAATCCAGCAAAAATCATAAAGCTGAGGTGAACTGGGCTTGTGGGTGATCACCTGAAACAGAGAATAGTGTTAGAGAATTTATAGCCTCTGCCCAAGTTTCCATTTTGCATATGAAACGCTGATTCACTGCAGCTACTGAATATTGCAATCATGGAGCTGTCATCCACATTCTTGATGGGAAAGGAAAAGAAGGGAAGGAGAGGGAAGGGAAGGGGAGGAAAGAGGAATATTTTAGTTGGAAAGGACCTACAGTGATCCTCTCATCCAGCTGACCAAGAAGAAGCCAAGCCTGAACTTCCCAGCATCATCCTGGACAGAGTCAACCAGATATAACCACAGTCCATGATGGTGAAGGAGGCATGTCTGGGAATACATCTCATATGGACATGTGTACATGGCACACACATGGACACCATCACCTGGGGATCCCAGAATTAGAGAACAGAATCACTGAACCGTTTGGGTTGGAAAAGCCCTCTGAGACAACAGAGCCAAACTGTTCCTCCAGCACTGCCAAGCCTACCACCAACCCATGTCCCCAAGTGCCACATCCACACATCTGTTAAATCTCTTCAGGGATGGGGACTCCACTACTGGTCTGGGCAGCCTTTTCCAGAGCTGAATAGAAAAAAAATTCCATAACAGCCAACCTAAACCTCCCTTGTTGCAACTTGAGGCAGTTTGCTCTAGTCCTGTCATTTGTTACCTGGGAAAATAATGGAATCAGAATGGTTTGGGTTGGAAGGGACCTTTAGGACTATCCCATACCAATCCCTCTGCCACGGATAGGGACACCTTCCACTAGACCAAGTGGCTCCAAGCCCTATTCAAGCTGGTTTCGAACACTTTCAGGGATGTGACAGCCACAGGTTCTCTGGGCAAAATATTCCCTTAAAATTATTAAAACATCTACAAACTGCCGACGGCAGAGCGAGATGGAAAAAACTGACTCTGTCTTGCAGATGAAAGGGGGACAGTTCCAGGTTTTCCTTTCTTAATCCATCAGTTCCTGTGAATTGCTGCCCCTCATCAGAGCCTGTGGGGGGGATGACCCCCTCTCATCCCTCATTAGGGCACCAACGGCTGAGCCGGTTCATTACTAATAAATCCCAGATTCCCGCTGCTATCAAATTAACACAACACTTTGGGTTTAACTAATTTCCCCACTGGATGTCTGGCCATGGAGCAGTTCCATGTGTGGATTAGGGATGAAGGTGCTTGAGATCCAGGATTTATGGCTTCTTAAAGGCATTTATAGAGGCATGAGGAAAGGAAACCAGAACAGCTGTTTTTATTGTGTTGATTCCAGACTGGTCTTTCTACATGTGTCACTGCATTGTGTGTCCATTCACTGCTGGAGGATGTGGGGAAGAGGGATTAATCTACTCACAGCTCCACTTGTCTTTCCTTCTTTTCCCTGACTCTACATGGGAGAGAGCTAAGCACCTCTTACAGGTAGGCTGAGGCTTAAATGTGAAACATGGAAGAGAATGGAATGGAATAGGATAGGATAGGATAGGATAGGATAGGATAGGATAGAATATAATAGAATAGAATAGAATAGAATAGAATAGAATAGAATAGAATAGAATAGAATAGAATAGAAACCCCAGACACCACTGAAGTGTCCTCCTGCAAAGCCACCACCTCGATGATGTAATTCCAACCCATCTTCTCTTTGTTTAGTAACAAACTAAATAATTCAAACTGCTTCTGGATAGCAAACACTTCAGCACTTAAAATTCTGAACAGGAAATCAATGTTGCATTGCTACACTCCATACTGGCAGGATGTGACAAGTGGTGGAGCTGAGGACATGAAAAACACATTTCTGGAATTTTATCCTTCTAACAATTTACAATGATATTAATAATAGAGGCAAAAACAAATGTTCATAACACAGGATGTCAAAATGAGAGCAAAATTCAACAGGAAGCACAAATGTTACATCCATATCAATTTTTACACTTGAAATATTCTGGTGACATAGACAGGAGCATAGACAGTGTCCTGGGCTGATCCCACAGTGTGGGCAGCAGGGTGAAGTGGGGATTTTGCCCCTCTGCTCTGCTCAGGTGAGATGCCACCTGCAGAGCTGCCTCCAGTTCTGGGGTCCAACATCAAAGGGATTTGGAGTTGTTGGAGTGAGTCCAGAGGAGGCCATGAAGATGCTCTGAGAGCTGGAACCTCCGAGCAGCTGGAACTCCAGCTGCTCTGGAGACAGGCTAGGAGAGCTGGGGTGTTCATTGTGGAGGAGATGGCTCCCAGAAGACCTTAAAGATCCTTCCAGTGCCTAAAGGGGCTCAAGAGAAGGGCATGGAGTGACAGGACAAGGGGGAATGGCTTCCTACTGACAGAGGGCAGGGTTAGATTGAAGAAATTCCTCACTGCAAGGATGGTGAGGCTCTGGCACAGACTGCCCTGAGAAGCTGTGGCTGCCCCATCCCTGGAAGTGTTCAAGGCCAATTTGGATGTGGCTTGGAGCAACCTGGTCTAGCCGAAGGTACACCTACATTTGACAGGGGGAGATGGAACTGGATGAATTTAAAAGGCCCTTCCAACACAGACCTGTCTGTGACTCCACCACCTTCACAGACCCCTCTCAGTGCAGAAGAAGCCCTTTCTCAGGGCAGCACACCCACACAGTGAACCCTCTGATGATCCTCCCCACACCCCTTTACTGCCAGCACAAAGCTGGGATGAGCCATTACCTTTTTGATGTCCTTATGGATGTACTTGGCCGTTTGCTTGGCCAGCTCCGTTTTACCTGTTCCAGAGAGGGAAAGAAAAAACTTGCATTAAACCAGGTCTGTCCATCTTCTGTCTGTTCATCAGCTCTGCTAACACCAGGGCTGGAACTTCCTGCAACCAATACATGTATTAGAAGTGGGTATTGATGTTTCATCTCTAGGATCACGCTCACTGGAGTTCCCTGCCTGGGCAGGGTGAACAGACAAATTAGAACAGCAGCATCTCTGCATTGGCATCTTCAGCTTTAATAGATTCTCACATGATGGGGATAAAGCTCTTGATTTTTTCACAAAAAGATGTGGATATATCAGAGTTTTGCTATATTGGATAGATCAGATTTTTGCTAAATTTACCCTTAATATTCCAAGTTCTTTGTGCAATGCCTTGTAATCTCCAAATAAAGAATTTCAAGGAAATGGGGTGCTTTTTCTTTGCTTTATATAAGATAATGGTAAAAAAATTCTGGGATTAGGAACAATCAGTAATGGAGCAAATCCACCCTGATGAGGGAGAACACATGCACCAGCTCATGCCAGGCCATGTCCTGTTCTCTCAACCCATCCATATGGGGAAAAACATCATTAAAAAGGCAGATTTTTTGTAAGTGTGGGTGCCAGAAAACTTTTCTTTCCTGCTGCTACCCCTCAGCATGATACTGCTGGCTTTGTCAGGTTGACTGGGGGAAGGATTGGGCTGAATTTTGGCTCCTGGGGTGACCAGCAAAGCTGAGGTGAAACCTGTCACCCCTCTGGAGGATGGATACTCTGGGGGTTCACACTTAGCCCTTGCACACCCGTCAGCAGTGCACTGCACATGGATCCCTGTGGGATTTACTTGCACATTGAAAAATAAATGAGCGTGGACAGAAATAACTATTCTGAAGGGAAAAGAAAAATACATGTTTTTAAAAGGAAATTAAGTTTAAAAGTACATTCTTACTGGAGTATTGTACATCTGCCCCATGGCTGTATTGCAGGGACAATAGATCTGGTGGGTCAGATCAGCAGACCACCAAAAAAGGGGCTACAAATATGGGAATTCATGGGGTGTGCTCTGCTCCACCTGTTAAATCTCTGCCAAAATTTTGCATTTAATTTCAGTTTGAGCTTTGTTAACATTGGATGATGCTGGGTCAGAGCTTCTGATGTGTAAGGATGCAAGAAACTTTATGTCCCATNAAAAGAAAAGAAAAGAAAAGAAAAGAAAAGAAAAGAAAAGAAAAGGAGAAAAGAAAAAGGAAAGCCCTCATGGAAGGTCATGGGAGTAAAAGAGTCAACAATTTACATCCCTGAGTTTTCAGATCTGCTGTAACAGAGCAATGAAGTATCAAAAATATTTTATCCTGGTTTTATACAGCTTTACAGCAACTTATTTGGAGTTAATGCTTGGCCTGGCACTGTTCTGCAGCAGGAGCATGGTCTCACCAGTGTCCCTTTAACCCCACCAGCACTGTGAGCATCAGCACCTTCCTTTGGGAGCCCTTTGGGAGGCAGTGGAGGCAGGAGAAATCCTGAGGTTGTTCCAAATGTCACAGATCAGTTACTCTGAATCTGTTTTGTTGGGGTTTTTTTCCACAACTAAAAGTCATTTGGACCATTTCATGAACTGATCAGCTGTCATGTGGCATTTGATTGGGCTGGAGGACAAATCTTATTGGTGTCAATAAAATCCTGTCATTCCAAAGCAACCTGTGCCCACAGGAGCAGACGAGCAGAGATTTAGTTTGCAGGCAGCAAATTTCTACTATTATCCCACCATTCCCACTGGAATAGAGGGGTTTTCACCAGAAAGTTGTTAAAGTAATACTTTTACTCTGAAGACTGTCCCTTTTTGAGACTTGGAGGGGGTTTGTCCTCTGGGATAACTCAGCATGAGGCTGGATGTGGCTGTGTGTGCTGGTGTCCAGCTGTGGTCACCCTGCTGGATGACGGGTGACCCGCTGAAAGATGACAGTGTGTTTAACTGGTATTTTATTCAGACCCTGCAGCCCTGCAACAGCTCCCACCCCCTCTCCTCAGGGCTCTCTGTCCCCCTCACCACAACCCAAATGTTACCTATTCCAGATGATCCCAAGAAAAGAAACACCAGCGGGTGCTCCTCATCATACCAGCCATTTTCCTTCCTCCGAATAGCTGCATTTGAAGACAATGAAAACAAAAAAGAGGGGGGGAAGCATATAAATCAATGCCACAAAGCAAGTGTAATTATCACTAAGTATACACTATGTTTTACTGCTCTCTACCCACTCCCAGTCCTCCCTGCCATTAGTGCTCTCTAATTTGATTAGCCAGCCAAGGCCCCAGAGACACCTAATAAGGTTAGCATGGATTTGGAAAGCTGCCCAGAGCAGATTTCGGATAAAGTTTTCCAGGATGTGCACTCAGCGTTGCCAGGGAGACGGTGGAGGGGGGGACAAGGATGGATGGATGGACAGAGGGATGGAGAGGCACTCTGCCTCACCAGCTCCCAAGTGCAACCTTTCTGTGAGGAAAAAACAGCAGTTTTGAAGTGCTTTATAGGTTATTTCTGGCATGGTATGGGAAGAGGGAGGTGGGTGAAGGTCACAAATGCTCTGAATTGGTGCAAGGACTGGGAAAAGTGTGGTGATTATCTCAGTGCCTCTCTGGACAGCAGCATCCAAGTGCATCCTGGGTGAGATACCAGTGGAAAATTTTACAAAAGGCAAGAGCTCTGATTCCCTCCCAAACTCCCAGTCTGACCAGCACAGCCCTTTCTCAGGACAGACATGGATCTGCTGTGCAGAGTAGGTGATGGCTCCTACCCCCATGGGTGCCCATGGCTCCCCAAGGTGCTCTTCAGCCCCCTAGAGCAGCAACAACATTTCACTGGGTTTATTTGAAAGAGGAGGAACTGCTTTTGAGGCCAGAAGATCAAATCTCATCCTCCACTGGCTGGATCTGGTCTCTGGAACACAGAAGTCATTCCCCTGGATCAGACCAGCTTCTAGTTCAACATGAAAGATTAACTGACATCTCAGCCTTTCTGCTTTACCCACAGTATTTCAATTCAGCCTGTAAGTCTTGTAAGGTGTTTTGTAAGAGAGAACATGCACTGTACCGACTCAGGACCCCTCAGACCCAGCAAGGTATCATGACTGCCACACGGCACTCCCAGATCCAGCTGAACCCAAAATGTGGCATATTAGAAAGCAGGACATGAAAATGGCAAGATGCCCAAAAATTGTAACTGACAGTAATTTGAAGGTAGCAGGGGAAAACAGCAGCACTGGAGGTGAGATGAGCAGAAGGAAAACACTGGGAGAGCTGTGGCTGTCACCCTCAAAACACAGCTCCCCCATCTCCTTCTGGCCACTATCCTGGGTCTCAGCCTCTGTCCTTGTGCCTCAGTCCTGTGTCTCCCTTGAACAAGGCACTGGCTGGCTCTGTGGGGAGCTCTGGGTTTGTTTTCTTCCCTGAGCTGGTAGGAGAGCATGAGAGTGGTTTCAAAAACTGTGGAATTCTTAAATTCAATCTCAAAGTCAGTCCATAGAACCCTTTTCTTGATGGGGTATGGTAAATAGAAAACACTTGAGAAAAGGCATCCCAGGCATGGCATGCCAAGAGTTCTTTCTGCAGAGGAGAGAAAACCGACATGGGAAATAAATAGTGCCATTTTGCACATAAAAAGATCTGCACATTAAAATATTTAAATAGTATTTCCATTTTGCATATAAAAAGACATGGAATGTCACAGCCTACAGCCTGACACAGAAATGCTGCCTCTGCCAGCAGGGACATACTGGGAAGATGTTAAACAGCAGCAAGCTCTAGTGAGATATTACAGCAGCTGGAGTGTATAGATACATGGAGGGGTCTCATGGGAATTTGGAGCTGTAAGACTTGCATTAAACTGAACTCCTCACAGTCCATGCTTGTATTTCAGGAGACTCAGGTAGCATGGGAGCCAGCAGATCCAGTGAGGATTAGGAAAACAAGAGCAAAGCCTCACTGCAAGAACAAATCAGTGAGCTGAGGTTAATGACGAGGGGTATGAAGAGTGACCTGACCACAGTCATTAAGGATCTCCCCAAGAAGGCACTGAACTTGCTCAGCTACAGAGAAAATTAAGGTGCTCCAGGGGCTAGAGCGAGAGGATCAAACTACAAATAAAGCAGAACAGTTTTAATAATGAGGGTGATTAACCACTGCAGCCACTTAGGAAGAGAGTGGGACTGAATTTCTATTCCCTGGAAAGTCTGCAGAGAAAGGCAGAAGGGCTTCCCAAAAGGCAGTGGTAGCTCAGGATGAAGATGAAGGGTGCATCGCTGTCCAAATATCAAAAATGTCCCCAATTAACCTTAAATCCAAGACATATAGAATCATGTAGTTGTAGAAGGGTGTGGGTTGGAAGGGACCTTAAAGACCATCAGTTCCAACCCCTTCAGAAATGGGACTGAGTGCTGGGATTGTGCATTTAGTGGGAGCTGGACCCTAGTGCTGCAAGAACTTGCCATTCCATGCCTGGACACAGGCAGATGCATTACCTGTCCTCCTGACCATGCTAATGAGTCCTGACTCCTGCCAAGGCTTAATTAGCTTGGGCACAAGGCCAAATGCAGCACTGGCTGGTGCCTGACTCTGTCTCACCCTGCCTGGGCATATCAGCACAACAGACCAGCTTGGCTGCAGCCAGCAGTCTGGTTCTGTTCAAAATCCTGGGCAAAGCCTGGTGGGAATCCCGTCCTGCCCTTCAGCTGCTCACTGGCCATGTCATCCCTGGAAACAGCCACTGCAGGAGATGAAGAGGAGAAAATGCTCTGCCACCGGCAGGGAGGTGCAGAGAAGGGCCTGTGCTGCATCCCTCTGTGTGCCCTTCCCAGTACTGCACATGTTCCTTCTCAACCCTTTACAGCAGTGAACGAGAGGTCAAACACCTGGGGTGGGGAAATTTCATAAAAATTGATGAGGAGTAACGCAACCACCGACAATTCCTGCAGCCATCTCAGCTAAGATAATAATGGTAATAAAAGTAATAAACTTCTGCTTTGGGGCATGGAGTGACCACTCACAGGGTCAAGCACGTTCAGGGTCCAAAGACAGTAGGGTTAAGTGCTGCCTTCTTCCCTTTCCCTCCACAGCAGGATGCCAGAGTTTATGGATAAATAGTCAAAGCAACTCCAGGGATATAAAGCACCCCTTAAAAAACTATCATAAAGTTAGAGCTTGAGATTCAGCATGTGATCTCTGATGGAAGATGCTGAGCATCATACTTAGGAACAAATTCTTCGCTGTGAGGCTAATGAGGCACAGGTTGCTAAGAGAAGTTGTGCCTGGAAGGCCAGGCTGGAACTGGGCTTAGAGCAACCTGGTCTAGTGGAAGGTGTCCCTGTCCACATCAGGGGGTTGAAATGAGATGGGCTTTAAGGTCTCTTCTAAGTCAAACTGTTCCATGGTCACTAGTCAGCAGGTTAGTCAGATCAACTGAGTGATAAGTTATAAACGCTCTTCTACAAGCAGCCTTAAAACGATGAGCTATTCTAGCACACAGCACTCTTGAGGTTTGGAAAAACTTAAAAAATATGGATATCCCTAGGGAAGGGACACCACTCCCTAGGTTCCACCACTGGGGCCATAGGAGGCTCTCTCAGGCTGTCCAGTGCAGTGTTCAGCTTCAGCAGTAGGAACAGAATCCCCATTCCAGGCCAGAGCAGAACATCAGTGCCAGTTTCAAGGACGAAAATCTCAGCTAGGAAAGCCACAGAAGCACTCTTCTCCTTGGATTTTGCACTTCCAAAGCAGCTGCTGGCCATGCTGACCACTCTTCATTATCACCCAAGCATGAAATCCATGCTCTGCCTCTGGAAAAGCTGCCCTCTTTCTTCCTCCTGGCAGAACTAACTAACTAACTAACTAACTAACTAACTAACTAACTAACTAACTAACTAACTAACTACCAGGAGGAAGGTCACACTGCTGTGCTGAAATCTCATAATGACATTCAGCCCCAAAGTCCAAAACGAGAACCTGATGACGATGACGCTGGGGCCTTCTTCTGCGGAGCCGTTCCTGGCATTGCCGCCGTGCTCTCGCTTTATTTTGTCCATCTGTAACGGTGTGACTGCAGCCCTGCGTCTCCAAGAGGCCCTTCAGCCTGCTATTGAACTGATAAATTCACTGTATTACTTTACACAAATCAATACCCCAGCAGTTATCAGCACTTGATGTGACTGAAATTGGTTTCAGCCAATTTGTGAGTGTAATAAATGTCCATTTATCAAATCAATTCATTCTGCGGGGCTCCTCGGCCCGTCCGGGTTTGGGGTACCACGGGGTGAAGGCTCTGGGGCCAAACCTGCCGTGGGATCACTGCCTCCATTCAGGTTCTGCATTCATGTTTCAGGGTCCGCAGCATTCCCAAAGAACTCCCTTCCAGCCCTGCTGCTGGTGGCTCAGGGTTATGGAACCCCAAATTAGACCAAAGCTGTGTCTTTGCAAAGTTTCACCTGACCTGCAGGCAGCAACACACTTCAAAAAACAGCCCTTATAAAGGATCCTATATTGTCCAAAATAACCCCAGTTTCCTTTGGACCAGAGCAGGATGATAGTCCTGCTCATCCATTTTCCTACAGTTTTGAAGTACTGACTGATTTCAACATCATAGATGCTCAAAATTGGGAATTTTATCACTAAAACATAGATTTTTCTGCATTACCCTTTCTTCAAAATCCCTGAAAAATGAACAACACTCTTCGTTCCTCGCTAAGTTATTCAACTTCAGGAAGAGCTGGAACAGATTGCTTCAACCCTCAAGGTTTATTCCCCTTGAAAGAGAGAGGTGGTAGGTTTGAACCACCCTACTTCTGAATGAGCACTGACTGGCAAACATGGCATATCCATATAAAAAAAGTATTCTTTTACCTGGCAAAATATTTAGCATATTAGACAAAAAACCAAATACACATATATATATTTGGGAAAAATGCCTCCTTTAGCTTATAACCTCAGAGGGGAGATGCTGCTGATCCCTTCTGCCTCTGCATCTTCCAGTGAAAAGGCAAAGCAGCCCTAACCAGATCCAGAGCTCAACCATTTATAGAAGTGCCTGGAAACACAACCTTAAGCCTTTTAGCTGCTCATTTGTATGTACGAGTTAGAGAATCCCAGCAGTTCCTGAGATGGCAGCAATGACCTGCCTGTTTCTGATGTCAGGAGATGGAATGTGTAATGGGGATTTTGTTAAGATGAACTGAACATCTACACTCGTTGAGGGGGGTGGCCAAGCTGCCTCTCACCATCACCCAGTCAGGCTCTGGTAGAAACCCTGTATGCTCGGAGATGCCCAGTTACCATCAGTTAACCATCATCCACCTTTTCACAGTCCTGTCCTGCTCCACATAGCAGAAAAGAGTGCTGCAGGGCTTGGATATATCCTATGGAGGCAACAGGGAAGGGCTTTCCCTCTGTGGCAATGATTCCATGCTGTCGGGGCTGTGGCTGCAGTGAGCTCCCCACCAGTTTTCCTGGTGCATCCCCTTGGAGGGGGCTGCTGAGATAACAGCTGGACTTAGTGATTTTAGAGGGTTTTTCTAAATGATTCCATAATTCTGTGATTCCATTCTATCCCCATCGCTTCAGACCTTGTGCTTCTAACCCCAGATCACAGGTTCCCTTTGTATTCCTGGCTAAGCCCCTCTGGAGACTGTTTGGATCATGCACCGAGTGACGGATTAAATCCAATTATTCAATTAAGACACCAGTTATAAATTAAACATATCAGCTAGGCTTGGTGGATTTGAAGATGTGGCGTGTGGCAGGTCTGTTCACCAGCAAATGGCAGTGGTGAGGGCAGAGTGGAGGGATGTAGGGTCCACAAAGAGGTAGGAAAACCAGCTGGGCACAAAATATTTAGCAAAGATAGAGAGGAAGTGCTTGAGAGACAAAGTCCTGTCTCAAAATTCAGCCTTCTGGACAGAAAACTAAAAGAAAAGAAAATGAAAAGAAAAACCGGGCAGAAGGGAAGAGGGGGGGAGGAGGGGACAGGGAGAGAGTCTCCCACTACCTTTTGGTCCAATATCCTGAGGCTGCAGGGGTATCAAGCACATTCCCTATAATTCAATAAGAAAAACCTCCATAAAGGCAAGGACGTTAATGCGCAGAAACGCCACCTGTGTCAGGAACAGGCACTGCCCATTAATCACAGCTCCCCAATTAGCCAGGGCTGCTGCCCCCAGGCACAGCCGCCCTCTGCACACACAGGGTGGCTGTTGTTTTTGCAGGAGTGTAGACTCCTTCCCAGCTCCTTCCCGGATCCTTCTTAGCTCCCAGCCCACACTAGCCTCCTCTTTGTTAACTAAAGGCAATGGGGTTGTGTTTCTGACATCGTATTCCTTGTGGTTCTGCCCTGGCCTCAACAGCTCTTATTTTGCTCAACCATTTTCAGGCATTAACTGGGATGCACAGATGGGTCAGGAATTATTGACAGGATCCAGAGGCTTTGGACTGGCAAATCAACCCCAGCCCAGATTGCTGGAGCCTTGATTTCATGGAATCACAGAATGGCTTGTATTGGGAGGGAGCTTCAAGCTCATCTCATTCCAACCCTCTGCCATGGGCAGGGACATCTTCTACTAGACCATGTTGCTCCAAGCCCTGTCCAACCTGGTTTTAAACACTTTTAGGGATGGGACATCCACTGTGAATTCCCCAGTAACCTTGCCCAGAGGCAGCCTCAGATCAAGGCTTGAAGGAACAGCGTGTCTTCCCTGTGGAGCAGGTGTGGGAGGGCAGAGTCGGCAGCATGTGAAAGGTCCTACCTGCCCCCACTGTGGCTATGGCATTCTCCTGACCAATGATGTGTTCTTTTAGCCGCTGTTCCAGTGGGAATCTCCGCCGTTCTTCCACCTCCCTCCTGCGCTGCTCCTCCTGGAACTGTGGAGGGAAGAAATCATAGGGATCAGAGGCTTTATGGAGCATTGGGTCAGTATACAGATGTCAGAGCTCTTTATAGGGACCTCTCTGACATGGAGCCAGAGCATCCCCAGGCAGATGCAGTTTGGTCTGGATACACCAGCCCTAGCAAGAGGAAATTTCTGGATCTGTCATGGATGGAAGTTGGGGTGAGTGGGAATGGGGATCCTCCTCTGCTGATGGGAAACCAGACCCTGCGCTACCTCTGTACTGGTGACAAAGAGGGAACAATGGCACCGCTCTACAGCTCTCAATCATTAGGTTCTGGTTATTTTGGGATATAAAGCCATGAGTGCTCTACCTAGATTTGTCTTCCTACCCTCCAACCATTTCATGTTCAAAGACTCCAACCACATCTTGCAGGGATGGCAGAGTATCACTGTGCCTTACATCCAAAAGAGCTGGAGAGGGACTTTGAACAAGGGCATGGAGTGACAGGACAAGCAGGAATGGATTCCCATTGACAGAGGGAAGGCTTAGAAGGGATATTGGGAGGAAATTCTTCCCTGTGAGGGTGGTAAGGCCCTGGCACAGGTTGCCCAGAGCAGCTGTGGCTGCCCCATGCCTGGAAGTGTTCAAGGCCAGGTTGGATGGGGGCTTGGAGCAACCTGGTCTAGTGGAAGGTGTCCCTGCCCATGGCAGGGGGTTGAAATTAGGTGAGCTGTAAAGCCCCTTCCAACCCAAAACTTGCGCTTCTAAGATCTTTAGAAAGTGCTGCTGAGCACCCTTCCTGCCACAGGCTGAGCTCAGCCATTCCCCATTGAGACCATTGCCTTGGGAAGACTCATTCCCCAAAGCCAGACTCAGATAAAGACAGAACACAAAGAATCCATGGGGTTTGCCAAGTGAGTAACTGCACCCACAGAACAGTCCCTGTCATTGAACCCACCTCCCTAAGAGGAAACACCCTCTAACAAAGCCAGAAGGCAGGTGCCAAAGCTGCAGCAGGATCCAGCTGCTGGAGCTGGAGTGGAAAACCCCCAGCCAGGCTGCTGACATCTCCTGGGCTAGCAGTGATTCTGACAGAAGTTAAAAAATAATAAATAGCAAACAATCCAATTTTGGCCAGTGCTATCAGTCTCACATGTTACAGAGATGACATCAGCCCCAATCCTCATAGAGAGCAATAACTTCCCTGCAGATCCCAGTGGAGCAGCTCTGGACAGACATCCTGCCTGTGCTGATCTCCCTGGTGCTGGGTACGACCTCAGCATACATCTGTGTCTGTCTCTAGGATCCTGACAAATCTTTTCTCTCTCCCTCCTCTCTGGCCTTTTGGAAGGCGCAGGGATGTTATCAGTGATGTTGAGACACCCAATGATTCCCATGGGTTTATGGAGAGTGGGTAAGATGTGCAGGGAGAGAAGGAAGGGATACCCCTCCTCTACAATGCCCTCTCCCTCCCTCCTTGGAAAACTGACACAGTACAAGACTGGGTAGGAAGAAAGTCCCTTTTATGGGTAACAGACCAGTGTTAGAGCTTTTTCCATGCTGTCCTACTACCATCTTCTGCTCAGGATCTGCTCTGGAGAGCCCTGAGCTCATGCCAGCTACTCAGTGGGCCTAAAGTGCTAACACAGCTCCTAGCTGGGCCATGGAGCTGGCCTGGAGCATCCTGAGCATCTGCCTTAGTTCACACTGTACAGGGGACACTAGGACAAGAAAACCCACCAAGAAAAACATATTTTAGATTCATCTGTGACAGAACCTCCAAGAAAAAGCCCCAGTAATCCTGGACTTCACATAAGGGACAAACTTCCACTACTTTCTCATCTGTTCCACTCTCCATACACATCCAGCTGTTCCCACTTCCTTGCTTTGTGGTGTGCAATGGTGTTGGTGGGGATTCACTCTCTGGCAGCTGTTCCTCCATTGTCCTGATGACACTTGTCTGGCTCAGCACCAGGACTTAAGTGGAGCTACCTGTGAGCTACAGTGATGCTACCTGCTTGGAGAGCAATGCAGGGAGCAGTACTCTGCTCTCATGGTGGAAGCAACAAGACTTCTGCACTCACCCAGGTTAAGAGGTTCTCCTGGTACAAGGCCAAAAGAATCAGAAATCTTAATTTTTAAAAAGAGAACGACTCAGTCTGTGCTTCAGCAGGTGGTAACAGCTATCTGCCTGTCACTGGGGTGCACATTACAATCATGGAGTCACAGAAGGGTGATCTTAAGAAACCTTATAGACCATTCCATTCCAACCCTTTTACCACAGGTAAAGGGATACCTTCCACTAGACAAGGCTGCTCCAAGCCTCATCCAACCTGGCCTTGGACACTTCCAGGGATGAGGCAGCCACAGCTTCTCTGCATAATCTCTGCATAATCTGCCTCACCATCTCAATTCTTCCTCATAGGGAAGAATTTCTTCCCAATATCCTACCTAACCCTGCCCTCTGGCAGTGTGAAACCATTCCTTTTAGTCCTGTCCACCCCAGGTCCCTGTCCAAAGTCTCTCTCCAACTCTCTTAGAGCCTCTTTAGGGACTGGCAGGGTCTCTAAGGTCTCCCTGGAGCCTTCTCTTCTCCAGGCTGAACACCCCTAGCTCTGCCAACATGTCTCCAGAGCAGAAGGCCTCCATGAAGGCCTTGGAGATCTCCATGGCTGCCTCCGGATTCGCTCCAGCATCTCTACATCTTCCTGATGTTGGGAGCCCCAGGGCTGCAGGCAGATCTGTAGGTGGGGTTTCACCTGAGTGGAGCAGAGGGGCAGAATCCCCATCTCACCTGCTGCCCACACTGTAGGATTGGCCCAGGATACAGCGGGCTTCTGGGCTGGCATCACATGTTGTTTTAAGGAAGAAAAGTGGAGAAAAAAATAACTGAACTCTTTAAGAGCAGGAGGGGTAGAATTATCTGCTGGGTAAATGCTCTCTCGAGCCCAGCACCAATAAGGAAACCTGCCTTGAACAGTTTGAAACTTGCCTTGGTTTTTATGCTTAAGTAATAGTTGGAGAAGAGAAAGGAAATATATCTCTGGAGCTGTTCCTGAGGAAGATGATTGTACTTGTATATAAACCACCAGACTGCCAAGCCAGCCTGTGATGAATATTCAGCTGGGGGGGAACTGGTGCTCCCGGGGTTTCATCCTCCCCAGCAGCTGCATTCCACAGAGAGTCTTTGAGAATTTATTGCTCATTTTAATCACTGCTAGAGAATGAATAGGCAGAACTATTACGGGATGGACATATCCCATAGATTTTATTTACATATCCTTGTGACAGAATAACAAGGAGTTTTCATATGTATTTTTAATTTATTTTGATTTCCTTTATTCTTTAAAAAAACCAAACCAGAACTCAGTGTGTGCTTTTCCTGAGCTTAGAGCACACTTGCCTGGTGTTGAGGACTCTTGAGGTGGTTCCCAGTGCTAAACAGTCTGAAGAAATTCAAATAAGCACTCTTGTATCTACAGCTAAAAGGGAGGGAACCAAGGGTGTCTTCCCTCTGTCACTGGAGGGATAGCAGCCCCCAGACTGAGTTTGGCTCTTGCAAGTCTGTCTTAGCCATTCGGCTCCTCTTTGCACCCTGTCAGACCCATCTGGTGACCTCCCCTGTCTCCATCACTGTCTGCTGAAGGATTTTTAAGAATATTTCAGCCAGGAAGAGCATACAGTTGCCCCTTCCCTAACCCCCTTCTGGAAACAGCAGTGTGAGACCTCCTGACCAGGAGCTGGTGTCCACTTCATCCCAGTGAGTCACCTTTGATAGACCTTTCTAAGAAAACAAGCCTCCAGCTGTAACTCATGTGCTTCTTTTTCCATCCTGAACATCCTCAGGTTGCTGGTTTAAGCATATGTCATGAAAAAAAGTCTCCTTCGGTTATTTGGAAACTGCCTGTTGGTTAATCTGGGCACAACCTTCTACGTGGAGTTTGGAGCAGTGAAAGCTCATTTTAGCCTTTCTTTAAACCCACAAGAATTACCTCCAGATCTGTTTTGCCCTTCCTATGGAAGAACCCCTCTCCAGACCTCCGCAAAGCTGTCACAGCTTAGCTCATGTCCCTGACATCTGAGCTGATCAGTTTATATTCTGTTTTCCTTTAATCTTTCGAATTCTTTTTCCTGTAAGGTGAAAGACACTTTGCAGGTTTTATGCCAAGGTTTGGCTCTGCTGGTGTTGTGCTCATGAACCTCTTCCCTTGGAGTGTTTTCTCATAAATCCAGCCGTGCTTGGGAGGGATAATGCTGGAGGGATAATGGATAATGAAGCTGATGAACAAGGAGGTACTCCAAGGGCTGGTTCACCTCTGCTCTGGAGACATGCTGAGAGCTAGAGGTGTATAGCCAGAGAAGGGAAGGCTCTGGGGAGACCTTAGTGCCCCTGCCAGGGCCTAAAGGGCTCCAAGAGAACTGGAGAGTGACTTTGAACAAGGGTGTGAACGGACAGGACAAGGGGGAATGGCTTCCCATTAACAGAGGGTAGGATTAGATGGGATATTGGGAAGAAATTCTTGACTGTGAGGGTGGTAACGCCCTGGCACAGGTTGTCTATAGAAGCTGTGGCTGTTCCATGCCTGGAAGTGCTTAAGGCCAGGTTGGACACGGTTTGGAGCAACCTGGTCTAGTGGAAGGTGTTCCTGCCCATGGCAGTGGGGTGGAATGAGATGAGCTTTAAGGTTCCTTTTTTCATGATTTTATGAAAACCTGCTCTCAGAGCTGCCAAAGTGACCACATAGTGCTACTGGCTACAAAACCAGCCATCAGGGCCACAGAGGATAGCCATGGCAGCATTTCCTTTCCAGGAAGGAGTATGGAGAACCCCAGAGGAAAGATCGCTCTGTCCCTACTTAGGACAGAGGTTTAGCACTGGGGAATGTGGTTTTGAACTCCTGCCTGAGCAATGACTTTCAGAGGTGAGTACAGACAGTGCAGCAGTTGACACCTGGCAGGTTTATTTCATGGTAATACCTCCTAAGTGCAGTAATTGAAACAGTTTTAATTACCTTCATCCTCCACTTGTGGGTAAGTTTTTAATCTCAGGTTTATAGAATGCAAGTTTAAATTCCAAACCCATAGAACAAACACAGAGGTACACAATGTCAGAGGAACTTTGCAGCCAGGAACAAACCTCGACCCCTTGTGCCTCAGATTCTGCTCTTGCAGTATGCTGGCAAGGGAATGCCCCTTATCTGGGATGCAGGATTTTTTGCTTATCTGTGCTGCTTGGAGAGATGATGCTCACAAGGCATCACAGAAGGGTCTGGGCTGAAAGTGATCTTAAAGCTCACTCAGTTCTAACCCCTCCCAAGGGCAGGGACACCTTCCACTTGACCAGGTTGCTCCAAACCCCATCCAGTCTGGCCTTGAAAACTTCCAGTGATGAAGCATCACTCATCACTGCCATGATGGCCTCTCCTACCCATTGATAATTCACTGAACAAGGCCTCTGCTCAGGAATTTTAAATCCTGGACATTTAGCTGCAGATCCTTCATTGTCTAGTAGCCCACTGCTCCGAAAATACACTGATTCCTGGCATTCTTATTGGAACCACAATGGCAAATGTGTTTCTTTTCCTTCTTTAAAGCAAATGGGACATGGAGGCTGAAGGGATGAGATCCTACCATGGAAATGGGTGTCTTTTGCCTTAGACTGGTGCACATGAACACCTGGACCCCAGGCCATAGATGGACTCTGGATTCTCAGCCTTGCTTGTTTGACAGAGAATTTCAGAAAATACAGTTAAAACAGGCTCTGGATTCTACTGCATCCAGGGGTTACAGAGCAGTATTACTGGTCCTGGGCAGGTCACTGCTGAGTGAGAAATGCTAACTTGGAAGGGGTGGGCACAGCCACAGTTAAAATACTATAGGAGCAGGTGTTCTTCTTTATTCATCATTTTGTTAATTTTTAGAGTTCTTTTGGAAAAGGATAGAGCTGTAGGGGTGCTAAGGTGGTCTTCCATTTGGGTTGGAAAAGAACTTTCAGATCATCGAGTCCAACTGCTCACCCAGCACTGTTGAGGCCACCACTAAGCCATGTCCCCACATGCCACAACCACACAACATCTTCCTTAAAATTGTTCTTGTAGTAGGAAAGGAAACCCAAACTGGCCAGAATCTCAGGCTCACCTTTGCCTCTGCTGCTCTCAGAAGGTTCATGACCTCCCCTTCACGGGCATAATCCAGGGGTGTGTGTCCCATTTCATTCTTCTGCAGGGGGTTGGCACCTGACAGCACAAGAAATGAGTAAGATCAGAAGCTCAGAGTTCAGTCTTGGGGCAGAAGGAGCAGGAAGCACATCCTGTCTGTGTCTCCTTCTAACCTTTGCTCTGAAGGGTGTCTGGATCAGAAAGAGAGATCAGAGAGAGAGAATGGACAACCAGCGGTTGCGCAAATCTCCAGGGAGGAAGAAAAGGGATTGTCACTGCTAACAGCTGGCTTGCCAGTGAAGAGCTGCTGAGGGGGGATGAGAGCACATGGTCACCAAAAGGAAATACAAAAGCACCCACTCTCGGTTCTGTGGGAGCCACATGGGACCATTACAGCTTCACTTGGACACGCTGCTTGTGCCAGCTGGAGCTGAAGCTGAAGCTGGCTGTTGCCTGTGGATCAGCAGCTCCACTGAGCCACTGGAGCACTTCTGGGGGAAAATCACACCATTCCTTGGAGTATAATTTTAAAAAAACCAAATGAATCCCAAAGACTGAGCTGGATTGAGTTGGATGGGCACCCCACAGAAACACATGCACATTTCCCTCCTAGATACACTGGATTGAAGAAGAACAGTCCATGTCAAACTGGCCCAGTTGCAGTGATGGGAAGTATATGGAGGGAAACCTGATGATATTAGGAGACAGGGGTAATGGGCAATAGCCAGAGGGGAAAACAAGGTCCTGGGATTCATCTCTGACTCTCAGTATCTCAGGAGCTGTCTCTAAAAGCAGAGACTTGTCACTAACACTGGTGCACCCCCACAGCAACTCCTAACTGTAAGAGTTTATGACAATGAATCCTCAAATTGGTCCCAAATCCCCCAAACTGGTGCTGAAACTGACCATCCCACCAGTTATTAAGTCATGGAAAGCAGCTTGGTGGAGGAAGAGCCCATAACTGCACTCAGCAGGTCCGGGATGTCTTCTATCCCAATCCTTCCACTGCAGTTTTGTGCAATGTGCTCCTGCCTGAGTGGGGGAGCTGGTCCAGATGACTGCACTGGTCCCTTCCAGCCTGAATCATTCTGTGATCCTGCTGGAAACATGGGAGTGAGACAAGTACCTTGGCAGAAGCAGAGGAAGCTGCTCCTGTGCCATGAGGCAGCGCAAAGCACCAGGAGTGCTCAGTAACGGCGAGCAGCAATCAGAATAGATAAATGAAGTAAGGGGAGTATGTGGGAGCGGAGGCGGAGAGATTAGCCATTCCTAGGCATTGGCATCAGGGAACTATATTTGCTTACAGAATGAAAAATGTGCTCTATAAACATTCGACATGGACTAATTTCTTCGGCAAGCCTTGTCCTCACAAATAAAGAATATGATCAAGACAGGTGAGATTACACACTGCCGGGGCTGGCTGCTCCATATACGTTAAAGAGACAGTGCTCCCATGATCCCCCCCCCTGCCAAAACCCACCTGGGTCTGTGCAGTGAGCAGTGGGGCATGTTCCTGACTTCTCCAAATGATGACATCCTCGAGGCTAGGCCTGCTCTCATTTCTGATGAAGGGTTTGTTTGGCTTTGCCCTGGATCTATCAATAATGGCTCTCCAATATTGGCCTAATCCCCCTGTTAATGGCTTTGACGACTTGACTAATTGCTGCAATAATTGATAGAACCCGACTCCTATAACTGGTCGATTTCAACCTCAAGTACCAGCAGCAATAAAATATTATGCTGCCATAAATAACGGTATCACTTGGCTTGCTAATAGAAGGTAAAAGTGGCCACTGGTCTGTCGGCGCCCTGACTGACCCCACTCCATATCCCCACCTCCTCTCCTGCCCTCTCCCACCCTGTGCCACAGGCTGCAGCAGTATCCAAGGGGACATCAACCTTCCACGACTTAATAGAAGGCAATTTGTCACCTCCCACTCGCTGTCTGTAGCTGGAGATGGACACCTGGGCAGCACCTCAGGCTGTGTGAGCCCGTCGCCTCCTCCCGCCCTCCATGCTCATATTAGAAGGCCCCGGCTGATAATATTTGATAAATGGCGTGGGGGTTCTCTCCCTGCACCCGCCCAGCATTGTGGCGTTGCAGCAGCTGCAGAAGGTCACTCATTGGGGAAATATGTTTCTGTCAGTGGGATCGAAAAAAGTTTAGTGGAGTGACAGGCCTCAATTTTTCAAATTTTATTAACTCCATCCTCTTAACAATTTGTCTTGAATTCCTTCAGTTTCTGGATAACTGTCAATAGAGCTGGCAATGCAGCGGATACTGGTACTTAAGTCCCCCACTGCTGTCAGGATAGGGATGGGGATGGCAAGAGGAGGGAGAGATGGAAGGAGGAAAAGGAGGATGCCAGAGGGCACAGACAGAACCTGGAGGAACATCCCAGTAACACTCCCTGTGTCCTCAGCAGCCCCAATACTCTCCTCTTGTCACTCCATCCTGTCAGGGCAGAAGAGCAGCAGATCTGAGCCTGTTGCAGCCAGGAAAAGGTTCACACTTCTAACAGACAGGACAGGGCACACAGTGGCATTGGAGCCTCATATGGACAACCAGAGAATGACATTCCTCCCAAGAGTGGACAGATCACAGCTTGAGAAAGCCCTGAGTACTGGGACAGGAAAGGACTCTTGAGGACCTTGTTTCATAGCCCAGTCAGATGGTATGAAAGCTCCTGCTCCTGGGCATACCCACAGGTAGCCTTCAGCTGAGTGTTTCAGTCCTGAGCTGTTCCCAGGAATGTGTGTGGGGACAGAGAACTAGCATGAAACAGTCCCTGTTCTCCTGCCACTCCAAATGTCCTGCCTGCAAATGAGCTGGGCAGCACAATGGCCTGTGTGGTGACCTGTGTTAGACAAAGAAAAGATGCCAAAATGTTCAATGTCTCCTGTCTTTGTTCTTTGGTGTCCAGAAGGTACAATATGGCGGAGGTGGCAACCAAGTGCTTGCACAAGTCTCTGGCACAGAAGACAGCACTGCTTCAGCCAGGAAAGTCAGGGAAAGCCATTCTCCCAGTATAAAGCCATTCAACAAGGACAGAATCACAGAACATTTTAGGTATGAAAAGCTCACTGACACCATTGAGTCCAACCATTCCCCCAGCATTGCCAAGGCCACCACTAACCCATGTCCCCAAGTGCCACAACTACATGGCCATCCCCTTCAGGGATGGGGACTCCACTACTACTTTGGACAGCCTGTGCCAGGGCTGGACAACCCTTAAAGGGAAGGAATTTTCCCCATATTCAACCTAAACCTCCCCTGGCACTTGAGGCCATTTCCTCTTGTCCTATCTATCACTTGTTATCTGGGAGAAGATACAAATCCCCCACCTACATAATACAGCCATTGCATAAAGCCACTCCCCACAGTATAAAACTGTTCTCCCAGTATGAAGTTGCTATACAACTATTTATAGAATCACAGAATGGCTGACTCGTTTGAGTCCAAAGGGACCATAAAGATAATTTATTTCCAATCCTCCTGCCATGAATAGGGATGCCATTCTCCCCAGTATAAAACCATTCTCTCTGGTATAAAACCCCAGCACCAAGTCTGTCCTGAGTAGAGGGTCTGAGCACATTTGGCCCCTGGGCAGTATGGGTACAGGCAAGGCCTGGGCACAGGTAGCAGAGATGAACCTGAGGGCACTTCTCTCTGCTCCTCATGGCACTGCACCCAGGAATACCTCAAGATCTTTTAGCAGGCTCTGTGAGTGCCCCTTCTGCCTAGGTCACTGCCTTGGACCCATCCTGTGCTCCAGCACAGAGGGGACTTGGGGACCATCCCTTTCCCAGCAGCAGACTCTGCTGGATCCAATATTCTGGAAGTGAGCAGGAAATAAACTCTTTTTTCTGTTGAAGGCAATTAAATCCCAGAAAGAGAAGCCTGGAAGTACCAGAGCCCATGGTGATTGCTGCTGAGGATGCTGGAAGTGGACACATTGAGTGACCATCACCCTAGACCCGGGATGTCCCCACATGCCCCATCTACACATCTGTTAAATACCTCCAGGGATGGGAACTCCACCACTGCCCTGGGCAGCCTGTGCCAGGGCTGGACAACACTTTCAGGGAAGGAATATTCTCTACTCAACCTAAACTTCCCCTGGTGCAACTTGAGGCTGTTTCTTCTCGTCGCTTGCTGCCTGGGAGAACCTGGCTACAACCTCCTTTTGAGTAGTAGTAGAGGGAGAAGGTCCCCCCTGAACCTCCTTTTCTCCTCTAAGGGGCACAAAACTGACCCCAAGATTTGAAGAGTGACCTCACCAGTGCCTAGTACAGGAATCAGTCACTGTCCTGGTCCTGCTGGCCACACTACTGGTGACAGAAGCCAAGACCTCCTTGGTCTGATTGTCCACCTGGGCACACACATTGCACCTGCACCAGCTCCAGTTCCATCACATCAAGTGCTGCCTAACGCACAGCTCTGGGCTGGCAGAGCTCTAGGGAAGAGGATCTGTGCTCCCTTGGTCTAGTGGCCTCAATCTCAAAGCACAAGAAGCCTTTCCAACCTAAATTTGTCCAGCCAGGTTGGATGAGGCTTAGAGCAATGTGTTCTAGTGGAAGGAAGATGTCCCTACCCATAGTAAGAGATTGGAACTGGATGAGCTTAAGGTCTCTTCCAATCCAAATCATTATATTATTCTGTGAAGGAAGGATTTTGACTTAACAAAGAATTAGATGTTTCTGGAGTAGAGTTTACATGGAAAAGCAGATATCTAGAGCTCTGAGATGAAGGTCAGATGCTGACAAGGGCAGGTAACAACCAGCAAGGAGAGGTCCTCTTGGAGGTGCAGCTTTACCAGTGCTCCCAAACCTTGTAAACCAGACTGAACACAAATCTTTATGTACTTGGACAGACACAACAGTCATGTGTAACACTCAGGACCGGCATGTGCAAGCTGGAACAGAGGCAAAGGAGGAGACTGATCAGAGCAGCATGTAAACTAGACTGCAGGTCCTCACCTGCAGTCCCACTGGTGGAGTGGTGAGGCCAGGTATTAAAAGACTGGAAACAAAAGGAAGGTAAGAAAGGCAATTGTATGAGCCAATGACACAGGATTTGTACAGAATGAAATGCTCTGACCAAACAGGGAAAATACAGCACGAGGGTCACCCCTCTGAGAGATTGAAGGGCACTGCAACACACTGAAAACTAGCCCAGGGACTGCAAGGGTAAAGAGCACGACACCAATAAATTGTTAAACTGGTAAAAACCAGAGACTAAGAGCTCTGGCAGTCAGAAAGCTCCCAAGACAAGGTGCAAGCCTTAATTCAGCCTTGGACAAAGTAAAAGGCTTTCTGCAAACCTCACCTCCTAGCACCACACTGCAATAGGACACATGTTCATGTCAAACTTCCTCACCAGAAAATCCAGCAAGGAATCCATGGCCAAGGAGCTTTGTACCACAAGGGAAAATCATGGATCTTGCTAGAAGCAAAACAGCAGCCGACCAGCAGGTAACTGTCAGAAACATGGATGTAAAGACTAAAGAAGCCCATGATATTTATTAAAGTCCTTATCATAAGAACAGTTAGGAGCTTAGGAATAAACCACACCATCATCCTTCCAAACACAGGGAAGATTAAGAAAACCCAATGAAGTGCTTGCTCTGGCAAATTAAATGTAAAAAACTCACAAGTAAAGAAGTATTTAAAAGAAGTCCCTTCTTTAGGAATGAAAGCTAGGACCTCTGAGCCTTATCAGAAGTTGGAAGTCAGCCTGAGAGGGTGAGTTTCCATAAATTATAAAGATCAAGGCCAAGCTGGACAGGACTTGGAGCAACCTGATCTATTGAGAGGTGTCCCTGTCCTCGGTGAGGGTTTGTAACAAAATAAGCCTGAAGGTCTATTCCTATCCAAAACTGTTCTCTGACTCTATGGCAAATGGGAAAATTGCAATAGAAGAAATAGGGAAAGAATGAATTAATGTCTTAAATGTTTGCACCTTTCACTCTTGCTTTATTGGAACCTGAGTGTAAGTTAGTCCATGCCTACTTGACAACTGTGTGTGAAAACAATGCACCTGACTCCCAGCTCTTGTTTTGTAAGGTAAGAGAGAGGAAACTACAGAATTATACTCTTCCCATATATCAATCACCCTTTCTCCATATACTCATGTGTGCAGAGCTCTTAAGATCATGCCAAACATGTTGTCACTATCAAGCTTCTCCCCGGAAACACTTCAAGAGGAATCTATTTACTCCCCTGCCCTAAGGAAAACCACTCCTAAGTGCTCCAACACAGACAGAAATGTGCTGGCACTTTGGACTCTTATTGCACTCACCACAGTGGGATGCTGGATGCCTCTATGCTGGGATATGATTGGTTTCTAAATCCCAGTTTCATAGGATTTTAATTACTGGTCTGGCATGGTGGGGAGTGGAACTGGCTGCGGTCAGACGAAGGATCGATACGCCGGCCCAGAACTATTGAGCCTCGGCACTCGCAGATGCTATTGCACTATTTAATCATCTTTTGCAAAATTTACAGTGCAACAGAAGGAATCAATACGGAATTTATCACATTCCCTTGTAAATATGAGCATGGAGAGGGAGAGAGGATGTCAGGCACTCTGGCATGACAGCTGGCCTGGGCAGCAAACCTCCACAACAGACCACCCAGGACAGTTACCATGCATGTGACTCACCAAAAAGGGCCCAGCATTCCTGGGGACAGCTGCATCCACAGTGGCTGCATTTGCATGCTCTGACCGGCTTGCAAGCTAAACCTTGTCCCAGCTACACTAAAGGAGAAACGGGAGGAAGCCACACAGGTTGTGCAGAGCCTTACTCTGCACAGTGTGGTTTACAGAGCCGGTCATAGAATCATCCAATAGTTTAATTGAATTTTCTGGGTTGGAAAAGCCCCACCAGACCATCAAGTCCAACCACTCCCTCAGCACTCCCCCATGCTCCCAAGTGCCACAAGGCTTTTAAATCCCTCCATGGATGGGGACTACAACACTGCCCTGGGCAGCCTGTGCCAAGGCTGAACTATCCTTTTGAGGAAGAGTTTTTCCCCACATCCAATCTAAACCTCCCCTGGCACAACTTGGGGCAATTTCCTCTCATTCTGCTGCTTGTTACCTGGGAGAAGAGCCCGACCCCCACCAGGCTCCACCCTCCTTTCAGGGAGTTGTAGAGAGGGAGGAGTTCTGCCCTGAGCTCTTGTTTACTGTGGTAACTGCTGACTACAGCAAAATGTTACTTTCTCACGATGCATTAAAACCAAAGGTACCTCTCTGGAACTGGCTGCTGGGGACCTGAGAGTCTACTCTCTAGGGATATCCTTTACTCTCCCTCTGGAAGAATGAACCCTTTGAATCTGGGATGCAAACAGAAAACACTCCAAGACATATTATGCAGTAGTTAATAATAAATTAATTGGGTTAGAAAAACCCAATTAATTAGAACCTGATTTTACCAGAGAATACCATAAGCACTTTTTGCTTTCTGATGTCCAAAGCCCATCCCGTGCAATGCCAGCTCCCTAATCTGTTTACCCATCACTCACCCTATTCACAACATCTGCAATTACACAGGACTGAGGAGTGCACAACATTACGAACAAATGCACTGGTCTAAATTTACCAGCAAATCGAGTTCAGCAGACCAGGTTATTGCAGCTTCAGCTAAAATGTTTTCACAGAGTATGTTTGTTTCTTCCTCTCTCTCTTTCACATCTAATTAGAGATGAGAGACTCCAAGATTGCTGAAGAGGACCTTTAGACAAGGGCAAGGAGTGACAAGACGTGGGAATGGCTTCCCACTGACAAAGAGCAGGGTTAGATTGGGTATTAGGAAGAAATTCTTCCCTGTGAGGTTGGTTAGGCCCTGGTACAGGTTGCCCAGAGAAATTGTGGCTGCCCCATCCCTGGAAATGTTCAAGGCCAGGTTGGATGGAGTTGGAGCAATCTGAATTAGTGGAAGGTGTACCTGCCCATAGCAGAGGGGTGGAATGAGAAGAGCTTTAAGGTCTCTTCCAACCCAAACCATTTTGTGATCCTGTGATTCCGCTGAGAATTTACTGCAGGAGGCATTTCCAATGCAGTGACAGCCTGGTCAGCCTGTGTGCTGGCTCTAGGAGGAGCTGGGAGCAGAGGGGATGATTTCTGAAGATGGGAAATAGAAAGCAGGGCAGTTAGGGATGAGGAGAGTACTGAGGAGAATGGGACACATATGGAGCCTGCTCAGGTTTGGCAGGGGGGCAGGTGTCAGTTTCTGCAGCGGGGATAGAGAGAGGGGAGGTCCCACAAACTGGCATGTTTTAGTCTCTGAAGGAAGGAACTGCTCTACCTTTAGGCAAGGCTAAGAAATACAAGCCTCTACCCACCTACATGCAGCAGCAGAGAGTGCACTGCCACACAACCGTGTCAAAACAACACTTCCATATATCAGCAGATGACAGTTCAGACAACCCCTTGCAACATGGACACTAAGACACACACACACACACACCAAACACACCTTGGAAAAGCACTTGGAAATTAATTTTGAGATCCTAGAAAAACGGCAGCTGAGCTGCTACACACCAGGGAAACCTTGCTTCTACGCTTCTTCCTGTGCCTAGTTTCTCAGGTGTATACATAAGCAAGTGCTCACAATATTCTGATTTTGCATTCTGTAAGCTCCAACCTAAGACAGTTCCTGCAGCATCTTCTGTGCTCTGTCTAGTGTAACTTTAATTTACTGAAAGGTTACCACAGCTATGACACCTCTTCCCAGCACAAGGCTGTGAAAGGGGAACAGTTTCTCATGCTAGAAAAAGGGTCATTTACTTGCAGGGCAAATCCATGAGCAGCAGCAGTGCTGTCCCTAGCTCTGAATCACAGAATCACAAAATTGTTTGGGCTGAACAGACCTTAAAGCCCACCTCATTCCACTCCCCTGCCATAGGTAGGGACACCTTCCACAAGACCTGGTTGCTCCAAGCCGCATCCAACTTGGCCTGTAACACTTCCAGGGATTAGGCAGCCACAGCTGCTCTGAGCAACCTGTGCCAGGGCCTAACCACCTTCACAGGGAAGAATTTTTTCCCAATATTCAATCTCACCCTGCCCTCTATCAGTGGGGAGCCCTGACTTGTCCTGTGACTCCATGTACTTATTCAGAGTCCCTCTCCAGCTCTCTTGGAACCCCTTTAGGTACTGGCAGGTGCTCTAAGGTCTCCCTGGAGCCTTCCTTTCTCCAGGGTCAACAACCCCAGCTTTCCCAGCCTGTCTCCAGAGCAGAGGGGCTCCAGCGCTCAAACAATCTCCATGACTTGCTCTGAACACATGAATCAGTGCCTGCCTGATCGCTAGCTCCCTGCATTTCAGCAACAGGTTCTGGAGCAGAACCATTTGTAGAAGGGCGGTTGGTATTGGCATAACCATGGCAGGGCTATGCCATTGCCAGAAAGCTGCACCTTTTAATATTGGCTATTTCACTTAAATACTGACATAAGCTCCCTATAAAACAAGGAGACTTCTGTCACCAGTGAGCTGGTGACCCTGCCTGCCTTTCTCCGAGCCAAACACAAAGTCCCTGGAATCAATTGTGCCTGCAGTAGCAACTGGTGAAGCCTGTGGATGCAAGTGTTCACCCACCCCTTCCCCAAACACTGATATTTATGGTGTCGCCTCAGGTCAGGGGACTGTGAAATGTCACCAACAACTGCCCGAAAGGACAACAGAGCCGCCACTTTCGTCTCGCGGTCTGCTGGGCACACACATGCTGACCACAGGGCTATAAGGTCCTGGAGGGGTCAAGCGAGTCACTGAATGAGCCACAAAAGGCTAGGGATGTGGGGTGAGGGGCAAGTGCAGGGGGCTTCCCTTAAAAAACAACAGGGGGGTAGGGAAATGGTTGGAGCAGAGAGGGGCTGGGCGGTTAATGGCTTTGGCCTGAGGGCAGGGCACCATCGAGGGAAGTTAGAGGGAGAGTAAATGGAGAGTTAGTAAAAGGCAGGTGTAGGGAGAGATCAAGGGGAGCCTGTTCCATGTCAGCAACCAGAAGCCACCCTGTGTGCGAAGTCAATGGCAGCACAGGGGCATTACCCTCACAAAGGGCTGAACGGTGTTCGATCTCCACACCAAGACCCTTGGCCATGTATTCATCCCAGATTACGCTGACGAGGAGGCAGGGATCCCCTGCTTTGTTATCCTATGGAACTGTGAGGAGGGGAAGGCCCTTAGTGAATGCCCTGAAATCTTCCCTATCATGTGCCCATCAGAAATCCAACTCCGGCACCCAAAACTTGCTGAAAGGGCAAGGAAGGGTCTGCTGTCAGCTCAGAGTTCACCTGACAGAAAGGTGAAACTTATTACATTTAGCAAATAACCCTCATAAATCTGCATCCTAACCATGTCTGCAAAGGGTAAGTGGATATTGTGGATGGTGAACAGAGATTAATCTGAGGAACACTGTGAACTCAGATCAATCAGCCTTGGGATTCTAACAGGGCTCCAATGGGATCTTTCACACCATCACCAAATGGAGATTCCCACTGGTGGGTTGCTGTCTCCAGGATCTGAGCACTGGGACATGCTCTACAAGATCAGGATTTCCGCTTGGAAATGAACTCCTAGTGTAGGCTCTTGGGCAGAATCCAGAAGGATTTCTGTGGGGCTGGACTAAGAACGGAACAGTGATGAGTGACTGTCACATTTTCTGGCTAAATTCTGAATTTTCACTTTGATTTCACACAATCCATCCATTTGTACCCAAACAAACACAGTCCCACAGATTGTTAAATGCTTTTTTTCCTCTGAGATCCAAGTGAGTTCTTTCAAGCTGACACACTTTGCCACAAACAAAGAACTCTCTGTGGGCACCAGGCAGAGAAAGAGCCATTCACAGGGATGGCAGTGGCTCCAGGACAGACACAGAAACATCTCTGGAACAAAAAGCACAGTTGCCTCTGTGAAGTGAGGCCTGGATTGGAACAGTACTCAGAGAGCTAAGCAGGGCACAACTGGAGAAATAAGGTGGACTTACTGCTTATAGTGATTTATTCAGGATGGAAAAATTCTTTAGTGCCAACTTCACTTATCTGCACCCATCTTTTACCTACACTTAGGGTAACCAAGGAGATGTTTTGGTACTTTCAATCAACTGATAATATGTGTTATGCAAGGAAGCTTTCCAAGGCAGAAATGAGAAGCAGGTATCTTTGTAGAAAATGCTATTCCAGGTGATTCTGCCCCTCTGCCCCACTCAGGCGAGACCCCAACTACAGTGCTGCCTCCAGCTCTGGAGTACAACAGAAGGACCTAGAACTAACCCACTGAGTCCAAAGGAGGCCACAGAAGTGCTCTGAGAGGTGAAGCTCCTCTGCTCCAGAGACAGGCTGGCAGAGCTGGGAGTAGTCAGTCCAAACCATTGCGTGATTCTATGATTCACACCATGACATATGTGAAACACTCTCCAGTCTCAAGTACTGACTCTCTCTGCACAGATCTGTTCCCAATACTGCTCTGACAAGGATTTTTCCAGCACTTCAACCCCACTGCCACTCTCTGCAGCACCACAGAGCCCCTTGCACTTACCCACAAAGCCCTTCCAGGTCTATGCATTCACAACCTGTTGCTTAAGCAGGTAAAGCCCACTCCGCTCCTCCTGTGGGCATCCCTGCCCACAGCTGTGGGATCCCAGAGGTCTTGTTGGAGCAGTTCCTTCTGACTGCCAGTGTCCATGGTCAAGTGACCGCTGAGCATGTGCTGCTGGTCCATGCAACAGACATGCAATAAGTCATATACTCTGGGACCATGCCAGATTCTGTGTTCACACAATGCCCACATGTGCTGCTAACACAGAGGGGGCTTCTATGTCAGAAAAATGCGATAGACCCCACTTAGGCCAGTATTTTTGTCTGAAGACTTCCCAGCCACCATGTCCACACAGTCCCACAGCTTCCTGAGCAGCTGCCTGCTTTTTCAGCTCTCTTCCTTGCAAGGAACCCTGCCTTTGCAATAGAATTTCTTTAATTGGTTCCTTTGTTTCTGGGTTAATTTATGGCCAGGAGCTGAGGTTCTGGTACCTGTATGGCTCCCAGAGAAACCCTGACCTGGAGTTCAGTGCTACAGAATCTCACCCTTTCACTCTTACATTTCTATTTGTGAAAGACAATAAGCACATAGTAAAGATGAGTATCAAGGTTCAATGTTGCCACAATTAATTTTCCTCATCCCATCTGGGGATATTTAGCCATCACAGATGCATCTTTCAATTATCTTTTTAGCTGCTTTCTTAAGGAATGAGCCTTATGAGACCATGTCATACCATTACATATTTGTCTGCTTCCCTAGAATTAACTTCTGAGATGCCCACACCACAAAGAGTACAACATTCCTCAAATCTTTGCAAAAATCAGTATCTGGCCACCAGACTCTAGTGAGCCTGTCTCTGGTAGGGCCAGGCTGGGACAGGTGGCCACTTTATGTTCTACCTGGTAGAGGCTGCTGGCAGCATACACCTGAGGCAGGCACAGCATTCCTGTGGCTGGCTAATCTCCAGGTGACCTTGGGGACACTGCAGGAGGAGAGCTGTTGAAATTGCTGGAGAAGGAATGCTGGGGACAAAGGGCATCACATGTGGAAGAAAGCAGAACTATGGACCAGCTTGGTGGTTTGAGGAAGAGGGTAAAAGCACTGTGCAAATGCAGGTACACACTAAGTAGATGCCAGCTCTGGAGAACATTTGGACAACAGTCACAAATATCATCCCAGAAGGAACAGCAGGAGGGCACATGTAAAAACTGCTGTCATGGCAGCACATCCCTATTCTGTTGGCTAAATGCATCTTCTCCTTCTACTCCACAGTGCTGATAAGCTTTTTCCCCATGAAGACAGTTGAGCACTGAACAGGTTGCCCAGGTCAGTATACAAGAGATGAGAGTGAAGCAGGCTCTACGAGGAGAAGGGCTCTGTGATTTAACCAGGAGGACCAGTAACTGCATAAGCTAATTCCTACCAATTCTCACAAGAGCTGCATTGTCCCAGTGTCAACAGTACTTGAGCATCCACCATTTCATCTGGGTACCAGCACTTATCCTGTGCCTTGTCTACAGAGCAGATCCGTTCCTGGTACAGCGGGGGCTCTTTCATCCCACAAAGGGACATGAAGGATATGACATATGGCCCGAGTAAGTACCACAGGAGGGAAATGAAAAAAATACTAACCAAGAACAGTGGGGGTATGTGGGGTACTCAGTCCAGCTATGGGGCTCCCAACATTAGTAGGGTATGGAGCTGCAGGAGTGAGGACAGAGGAGGTCACAGAAGCTCTCCAAGGGCTGAAGTCCCTCTGCTCTGGAGACAGGCTGGGAGAGTTGAGGGCATTCAGCCTGGAAAAGAGAAGGCTTCCGAGGGACCTAAGGGCCCCTGCCAGTGTCTAAAGAGCCTCCAAGAGACCTGGAGAGAGACTTTGGACAAGGGCCTGGAGTGACAGGACAAGGGGGAGTGGCTTCCCATTGACAGAAGGCAGGGTTAGATGGGATATTGGGAAAAAATTCTTCCCTGTGAGGGTGGCAAGGCCCTGGCACAGGTTGCCCAGAGAAGCTGTGACTGCCCCCTCCCTGAAAGTGTTCAAGGCCAGGTTAGATGCAGCTTGGAGCAACCTGGTCTAGTGAAAGGTGTCCCTGCCCATAGCAAAGTGTTAGAGTTGGATGATTCTTGAGGTTCCTTCTAACCCAAACCATTACAGGGTTCTGTGGTTCTCTGGCTGTTGAACTGCAGGAAGAAAGGGAAAATTCGATAACTAAGGCAAGAAGAGCCACCAAAAGCACGTGGAAAAAAAAAACACTGGAAATGAATGGGAACACAGAAACAAAAAAGAGATGAAAGCAAACAGCCAATCACACCAAATTGTGACAGTGACAGAGTGTGGTCTGTGTCTGAACCTGACAGCTCTGTGGATGGGCTGACTCAGAAGTGCTCCTGGTCCGTGAGCTGGGTGCAACTGACAAAACTCACCTGCATCCAGCAGTAGTTTGACTGTCAGGTAGTCATCAGCCAGAACTGCATAGTGTAGAGCTGTGCAGCCCTTGAAGTTGGCTCGGATGTTGAGACGGTTGCTGAAGTCATCCTCCCGGGTGACAAGGACTGCAGGGGACAAAGAGAGAAAGCTCAGCTCACTGAGATAACTACAGAACTGCTTGTCTGGATGTGCAGCAGCAGCATGGACCCACCACTGCTCACCAGGCAGGAAGCTTCTTAAGGGCTTTGTGGCCTTTCCCAAGACCATCAGGAGCCCAGCGGGGATTTCTGGTGGCCATTGTCCCCTCTCCACTGAGCAGCAGTAGAGATAAGGACAATATGGCTTCTCTCTATCCCAGACTGCCTACACAGCACCCAGGGAGGGGAGGAGGTGGGTGGAGAACACCTGAGCAAAGACTCAGCCTTTTTCCAACTATTTATTGTAGGGTAACAGGATGGCTTGACTTGGAAAGGACCCTAAAGCTCATCTGGTTCTACCCCTCTGCCATGGGCAGGGACACCTTCCACTAGACCAGGCTGTTCAAAGCCCCATCCAACCTGGCCTTGAACACTTCTAGGGATGGGGCAGTCACAGCTTCTCTGGGCAACAAGTGACAAGGCCTTGCCACCCTCACAGGGCAGAATTTCTTCCCAATATCTAATCTAAATAATGATTTTAGCAAACAGAAGGGAAGCTGTGACAGGAAAGAACGCTGCCCCACTATGGCTTCATCTTCAAGCAAATTCCTGATTTTGGGAGTCTCCAGCACATAAGTCCGTCTGTCTCAGCAGGGCATGGCTCTGCAGGAAGAGTCTGCAGCACCCCTGTTCTCCTGTGGCTGGTCTAAGGATCAGGCTTTAGAAACCCTGGATTTTAAACTCTTTGCTTTACTCATCATCAAAAAAAAAAAAAAGAGTGAGTGATTTTTTACAGGGGCAGATAGTGACAGGACAAGTAGGAATGTCTTCAAACTGACAGTGGGCAGAGTAAGATTGAATATTGGGAAGAAATTCATTCCTGTGAGGGTGGTGAGGCAATGGCACAGGTTGCCCAGAAGAAGCCCTGTAAATACCCTGCCCCACCATGGAGCATGAGTGATGGTGGGATTGGCATGTACTGTATCCATTCAAATGAACATCACCCACCTGGTGGGCCAAATTCTGCTCCTGGGGGTGTGTCCAGCTCCTTGCTGAAAGGGTCTGTACCCAAAACTTAGATTCAGGGACAGGGGGAGCTTCCAAGTGCTCTGAGCGCCTTATACTCTGCTATGGCAAAGCAGGCAGAGCTGGAAAGTAGGTGGGCCCCAGGGACTTCTTCACAGTCCCTCCTAAGAGCCATCAAAAGATTTCCAGGGGATTCAAAAAGTTCAGAAGAGAGAAATGCTGTGATGAATACCTGATGCTGTCCAAGCCCAGCATCTCCACTAATGAACCACAGTCCCTCCAGGAAGATCAATTAATGCCCGAGCTCCTTTCCTTCCCTGGGTCCTTTCTCCAAGCACACAGGGTGAGTATGTATATTTATTTATTTGTCGTCATTTCCTACCCAGGGAGGAGCAGGATAATGAACTGCGTGCGTCAGGGAAGATGAATCTGAGATACTAGGGAGCAGCGCAGTAAAGAGATTAAAGTGTTATTATTGTTGGTTTTTTTTCCCCCATGGTCCGTTGTGACAGCTCGGCCGTCATCTGTAAAAAATGTCTCTGAGAGAGATAATCATCGGAAACTCAATAAAGCGTCAGGGGAAGCCTCGTGCACCATCCATCACTGGGTGCCTGGAAATTTTCAGCCCTCTGTCTCCCTTCCTGCCATCCATATAAATGTCTGTAATATATTTTGTGCAGTGGTTGTGGAGCACACCCTCTCGATTTGGATGTTTTTATGAAAAAATATTTATACACGAAATATGTAAATGTCTAAAAAAAAAAGGAAAAAACAAAGGCAGTTTCTCTCTCTCTTTTTAAAAACGCAACTGAATTTATTCTTTTTAATAAAACATGTCAACCAAAGAATTAATGCAACTTCTCATGGAGTGGCCTTATCTTTTCTTCACCCCAAAATATATAACATTAGAGAGGGATGAATGCAGACAAAAACAATTAACTTTCTTGGTTGATATACTTTATCTTAAATAAAGTCTATGTACATGCATTATGTATTGGCATTCTATTGCTCATTTTTTAATGTAGTTTCATACATTTTACATTCCCTGCTATAGGGATGTGATCTATGTATGCTCTCTCTCCCATCAAGAAGTAGGTCTGCTGCACGGGTGGGTCAGTGAGGGATGAGAGCAGGGAGCTTTTAAAAATACAGAATAACGCCCTGTCAAAGCTGTCGCTTCACTGTTCCATCTTCCTAACTCAACCTGTGCTTTATGAAAGGTTCAAATATTACACCTTCATTAGGCTTTCACAGAGCTTTTGCCTCTTAGCACTGAGTCAAAAGCACAGACAGGCCCATGGAAAATGTCACCGTGCCTCAACATGCATCCATGGCTGCAGGATGAAGGAAGTGACCCTGTGCTGGGTGCTGCTGAGGCCACACCTGGGCTCAGTTCTGGGTCCCTCACTCCAAGAAGGACAGGGAAGCTGGAGCATGTCCAGAGAAGGGCAATAGAGCTGTGGAATGGTGTGGAGCATGAGTCTGGTGAGGAGTGGCTGAGGGAGCTGAAGGGGCTCAGCCCAGAGAAAAGGAGGCTCAGGGGGGACTTCCTCACCCTCCTCAACTCCCTGACAGGAGAGTCGAGCCAGGTGAGGGTCAGGCTCTTCTCCCAGGGAACAAGGAACGGGACAAGAGGAAATGTCCTGAAGCTGTGCCAGGGGAGGTTCAGGATGAATATTGGGAAAATTTTCTTCATGGAAAGGGTTGTTAAGCCCTGGCACCATCTGCCGATCCCTGGAGGGCTTTAAAAGTAATGTAGATGTGACACTTGGAGATATGGTTTAGTGGTGGCCTCAGCAGTGCTGGGAGAATGGTTGGACTCTATGGTCTGGAAGGGCTTTTCCAACCGAAATGATTCCATGATTCTATTCTATGACTCTATGACTCAGACTCTGCAAACCATGCTGTGCAGACTGAGGTCTGGACAAACTGTGTGGCTTCCTCACATTTTCCACTCAGAGTAGCTGGGACAAGGTTTAACTTCCAAACAAGTCAGAGCACACAAAAGCAGCCACTGTGGATGCAACCATACCTGGGAATCCAAGTCCCAGCAGCTGGCTGGGCTCTGGCAGGGCAAGGGGGATGTCTGGGAAACATCCCGTGGTCTGCCAGCTCAGGGGTGAGGTTGGCAGGCCAACACAGTGCTTGGGCAGAGAAAAGGCTTCTGGAATGGGGAAGGAAAGACAGGGATGTTTTAGGGGAGTTGAGTCCTACTATCATTCCTGCCAGTGTGGGGAACAGAATAATCTCTCAACATGCAGCTGACTGCTCCAAAGCACAGACATATTCTGATAACCACAAACCCAAGAAAGTTTTATCACCATTTATTGTCCTAAAAAGTGGAAACAGCCTAGGTAATTTTAACAGGTCTGCATAAACAAAGCAGGTGTCTGAGAAACCTGGCCTAGTGGAAGGTATCCATGCCATGGCAGGGATTTAAAGGTCCCTTCCCACCCAAACCATCCCATGATTCTGTGATTCTGAGTCTGCATCAACATCCCAGTGATGAGGATAATGAAGGGGTGAGAGTGGAAACTGAGATCTGCCAAGAATATCCATAATGAGAGGACGTGACTCTGCAGAAAATGACCTTGTTTTCATGGAAAGCTATCTAGGGCTGAGAGCTGGTACGGATGCCTGCCCAACAGTACCACTTACATCATTCAGCTTTATTTCAATTGGCCAAGTCTGTCTGCTTTTCACAGCTCCTGATAAGATCTGGATTAAGGCTGCTGGTGGAATACACTGCCCTGAAGCCTTCTCCTTCCCCAAGATGTGGCTGCATGCAAGTCAATGGAATATCTATGACTTTGTATTATGCTCTGGCTATATAAAAACAGTTTATCTCTGGTAAACTGAAGGACTGCTTCTATATAATATCTACATAAGGTTTCTTTCCTCTTCAGACACCCATTCACCCAAGTACCATCAATTACTTTGCATTTAAATGGAAGAAGATGAAACAAGCTCTTAAAAAACCCTATGAGGTCAAATTAGGAAACAAAATTTTGAGACCTGAAAAGCAAATGTTGGTAACTAGACACAAACCATCTTACCTTCCAAGGAATGGAGGCCTTTTTCTTTGGCAATCTCATACACACTGCTGAAATCATCCCCAAGGTTTGGATCTGCATTAGCTGTGAGCAGAGCCTTTACCACACTGTCACAAAACAGAAGGAAAGTAAGGCAGAAGTGGATGAGGAATTGAAGCCCTTCAGAGACTGAGAAGTGCTCAGAAAGCCCTCTCTAAATATTCCTGAATATGTTAACATTCCAGGGAAGTTAACCCACAACCATAATTGAACATTTCAACAAACAGAGCTCCACCAGCATATGCTAAAAATGAATGAGATGGAGGAGGCACTGGAGGAAGAGGTGATACTGTAGAGATATGCAATCCTTCTGAGGAGACATGCACAGAACATGCTTCTAGCACAAGGCATATTCCTAGATACAGACCTTGGCTCTAAGGTCACCCCCGTCCCTGCAAAAAGGAATATTATTGTAACACTCTGCAGATTAAAGGAAGCAAAATGACCGAAGCAAAATTGCTTTTGAGAGGCCACTGTACAGCACCTGCATCTCTGATACTAAAGGTGCCATTCTACCACAAGAGGTGCAAACAACTTCCACAGCAAGCAGTTAGGAGGAGGCTCAAGATAATCAGGGGGCTGGAGTCCCTCTGCTGTGGAAGCAGGCTGAGAGGGTTGGGGGTGTTCAGCCTGGAGAAGAGAAGGCTCCAGGGAGACCTTAGAGCCCATCAGGGCCTAAAGGGGCTCCAAAAGTCCTGGAGAGAGACTTGGACAAGGGCCTGGAGTGACAGGACAACGGGAATGGCTCCCCACTGACAGAGGGCAAGCTTAGATTAGATATTGGGAAGAAATTCTTGTCTGTGAGGGTGGTGATGCTCTGGCACAGGTTGCACAGAGAAGCTGTGGCAATCCCATCCCTGGGAGTGTTCCAGGCCAGACTGAGGCTTGGAGCAAACTGATCTAGCGGCAGGTATGGAATGGGGGCATCCATTCCACCCACAGCAGGGGGTGGAATGACATGGGCTTTAAGTCCCATTCAGCTCAAATAATCCTGTAATTCTCTGATTCTATGACTTGAACTTTACAGCCCTTTTAGAAACTGAAAGGGGCCCTAAGGTGTCCCTGAAGCCTTCCCTTCTGCAGGCTGAATAAGCCCAGCCCATCTCCAGAGTAGAGGTGCTCCAGGCCTTGGAGCATCTCCTTGGCGTATGCTGGACTCGTTCCAGCAGCTTCCTATTCTTGTGATGTTGGACCCCAGAGCCAGATGAAGCTCTGCAGATGGGATCTCATCAGAGTGGAGCAGAGGGTTAGAAGTTTCTCCCTTGCCCTGCTGCCCATGGAGCTGGAGATCAGTCCACAACATGCTGGATTTTGGGCTGCCAGCAAATGTTGCACATTATGAACATCCTGCAGCAGGACAGAACACATGGGATGCACTGCCCAGGCAGTTTTGGTGTGGAAGTCCTCACTCTCTGCTTCTGAATCCAAACAATCATCAGGCCAGAATTAGATTTCTCACTCCTTCTGAAAGCAGCTTGAAGCCAGTTAATTCTTAATTTTTTTCCACTGTGCAGGCTTCCCATGACAGCTAGACAGTAACTCATTTGTTAGCATTCATCACCAGTGACATGGCTCACAGGCTGACAGCGATGTGTGCCGCAGCCTGACATGTACCTGCAGGCTGTGGCTTGTCAAGTCACATCTGGAATTTAACTTAAGCTCCTCTTCCATTTACCCTATAATTGCATTAGCAGAATCAAAGGTGGTTATTTTATTATTTGAGCATGGTGTAACAGAGGCCGGCTCCTTACCACCACTGGTGTGCTCCTCACCATGTGCAGGGTCACCTCCAGTGAGCACACCACCAGGACTGGGGGCAGGAGATAGAATCATGGAATTGTTTAGGTTGGAAAAGCTCTTTAAGACCATCGAGTCCAATTGTTTCCCCAGCACTGTCAAGCTTACTGATACCCAGAAAATAGAATAGATCTTTCCAACAATGTCAGAGTGAATATAAAAGCAAATCTTTACTTGAGAGGTTTCAGGTACACAGTGTGGCAAAAATTGCACATGGCATAGTAATTCTACAATTTTATAAAGTTAGTTGATTAGTATACTTATCATATACTGTCCAGTTAAAAGGTTAGTTGGTTAGGTAATAATTCCTGGGGTCTTGCTCCACTGGAAGCAGTCCAGAGGTTTCTTTTGCCCCATTTTTGTTATGTCTAGTCCAGATTCTGATTGGAAAAGAGAATGTACTTGTAGCTGGTTCTCTTCTTGGAATAAGACTAAACATTACTTAGGAATGTGTTTATAAGGTTAGGTTACTGTTCCTAAATGTAGGGAGGAAATATAGGAAAAGTACTAGAAGCTACATCTATGCTTTAGCAATCTACAAAGCTACAAATATATGAAAAATATAGAAAGCTGAAAATCTTAGGCATCATTCCCCCTTGAACTACATCCCCATGTGAAACATCCAAATGTTTTTAAACCCTCCAGGAATGGAAGCTCCACCACTCCCCTGGGCAGACCATACCAGAGCTGGACAATCCTTTTGGGGAAGAAATTTTCCCAATATTGAACCTAAACTTCCCTTGGTGCAACTTGAGGCTGTTTCCTCTTGTCCTGTCACTTGTTGCCTGGGAGAGGAGACTGATCCCCACCTGGCTCCACTATCCTTTCAGGCAATCCCTGTGAGCATACAGAGCTCATTTACACCTGTAAATACATTTATATCCATATTTCATTTATATCTACATTTCAACAATGTCGTTTATTCTATAATACTTAGGTTCAGAGGTTCTTGCTCTTATTCCGCAAACAGCAATTTCCAATTATGACCCTTCCCCTTTTCCATCATCAAAAGCATGCTGCAAATGCACAGGTTCTTGAGTGGATTGAGTTGCACAGCTATGATCATATTAGATACCTGATGGCTTAGAACAGGCAATAAGGATGGGCATCACAAAAACCTGGAATGCTTTGGATTAGATAGGGACCTTGAAGCTCATCTCATTTCAACCCTGTGCTAGGGCAGGGACACCTTCCACTAGACTTGGTTGCTCCAAGCTCCATCCAATCAAGCCTGGAACATTTCCAGGAATGGGGCAGTCACAGCTTCTCTGAGCAACCTGTGCAGGGGCCTTACCATACTCACAAGGATGAATTTCTTCCCAATATCCAATCTAACCTTGCCCTCTGTTAGTGGGAAGCCACTCCCCCTTGTTCTGTCACTCCAGGCCCTTGTCCAAAGTCCCTTTCCAGGTCTCTTGAGTCCCTTTAGACACTGGCAGGGGCTCTAAGGTCTCCCTGGAGCCTTCTCTTCTCCAGGCTGAACATCCCCACCTCTCTCAGTCTCTCTCCAGCCCCTGGAGCATCTCCATGTCCTCCTGTGTACTCACTCCAACAGGCCAACATCTTGATGGTAGATCACCTCACCTACTTTCAGACATCAGCAGTGGAAGCCACAAAGCCCAGAGCAGCCTCTCATCACAGATGTGCTCACTCTCTACTACACAAATCTCTTCAATGAGCCTGAGTTTTCTCTCAGTTCACTAAGTAATTTTGATCTTTGAAGGGTCAGTGTGTGAGATAACCCACGGTCTTCAGTACAGCTCCAGTGAGACATAACCTCACTGTTTTATCCTCAGGCCTCTATGGTGGTGCATCCCTGCCCTGTCCCCAGGCCGCACTATGATCTGAGAACAGACAATGTGATGCCAGGGAAAAGACACTGATCCAAATATCTGCTCCATGTTCAGAAAAGACATGTCTACACTGTCTTGCTACACTGTTCCTTAAGACCCTATCAGTGAGGATATCCTATGTAGGAGTGCCACAACAAGCCTATAGGACTACCTTAGGAGCACAAGTAAGGCACAGGGCACAAAACATATCCTGCAATTCCTTCAGCACCTCTAGGAAGGGCTGGTCAGCATACCTAGCTCCACTCCCGCCTCTGCTTCAGAACTCAGACCTTACCACTGCCCTCTATGGCTGCAGCAGAATGCAAAACAAGGAAGCAGTCTGGCTGCAAGAAAAGCCCTGTGAGGCCAAGTGTGTGGCCTTGGACATCCAGAATAGATGTAGCCACAGGCCATCAGCCCAAGCTCTCCCATCTCTGGTCATTAGGTAGGTCAGACCTACCCTCAGCATCTGTCTGGCACTGTGCCATCTGTCAAAGACTGAAACAGAGAGAGATGTGCCACATTCAGTCTTTCTAGTTGGGAAAGCTCTAGCACAGGTCACTGATCTGTGCAAAGTTCTTCTGGAAGACCCAGTGCTGGATTCCTCTGGAAACATCTTGCATCTCCAGTACTTGGTGCTATTGTGGTGAACCCAGTCATCAAGAGAACTGCATCGAGGACCTTGAAGATGAGGTCCCCATGAAAGCAGGAGGTGCAGGATGGAAGAAGGCAGAGAAGGTTCTGTCCAGCTGTTTTATGGGACCTGTATTGACAATCTCCATGCTGCTAGAGACATCTACCTACTGAACAGAAACCATCATAGAATCACGGCTTTTAAATCCCTCCAGGGATGGAGACTTCACCACTGCCCTGGGCAGTCTGTGACAGGGCTGGACAACTCCTTCAGGCAAGAAATTATGTGCTGCAATTAAGCCTTTGATGATCTTGCCCTAGCAGCTGACTTACTGTGATCCTTGCAATCAGGGCTTGCAGCATCCCCATCAGGCAGCTGAGCCTCACAGATCACTCAAGTCTTTGGAAGCACAGGTTCTGATATGGTGAAACCACCCTTTTGGGACCCCATTCTCATGGCTATCACCACCAAAGAGAACCCTCTACTTCAATATTAGATCACAGGCTATGATATACCTTCAGGTCCCTGAATTTGCATAATTTTAAGGGAAATTATCCCAAGTTCTAGTGTAGGACTTTAATCCCCAACATTGTGGCTCATGAGTGAACTACAGGTAATGAGTGAGTCATATGCTAAAAAGGGACTTGTCATTTTCTTGATAACTCCATTCATCTGCCTTTCCTGCCCTCAGTGACTACATTGAAATGAGCATTCTTCCCAAGCACTCCATCAAACACTACCTCCATGTGCTGTAGGATACTCAGGAAGCCCTGTCCTTTTCATCCATTGCCTACACATTCAGCATTCTTCTCTGGGAAGTGACCTTCTGTGAGAAGGTCACTGCTAGATGCAAGGTGGTCTGAGAGTGATGCAGCAGGTGATGGTGGCAAACTGCTCTGCTCTCCCTGTGAATTGACCTCTGCATCATATTCCCTGTGGTAAGAAACATTTCCATAGCTCTTACGATGGCCAGGAGGCTCAAGTTTAATAATAAGCACTAAGATCATCACTTCCTGACAAAATCTGCTGTGCCAAAATACTGGCACTAGTCTAATAACAACACATCACATATCCAGCCTTCTTTTCCAATCATCTTTCAATCTCATCTCCTGCTTTTGGGATGAGCTGACCCCTCCAGGCATCAGCTAGATTCCTGGAATCACAGCTATTGATTGTACCTATCCAATTTGCAGGTAATGGGACATTCAAGCAAATTACCCTGTAGGAAAGGTAACAATGCCATGTAAATGCAAAGGAACTGTACTCAGTGATGTGAAACATGTGAATGTCCCTGAAAAAAAAGGAAGGGACTTGCAAAATCAGGTGATTAAAAGGGCTCCAAGGGAGCTGGAGAGGGACTTTGGACAAGGGCCTGGAGTGACAGGACAAGGGGGAATTACGTCAAAGTGACAGAGGGCAGGGTTAGGTGGAATATTGGGAAGAAATTGTTCCCTGTGAGGGTGGCAAGGCTCTGGCACAGGTTGCCTACAGAAGCTGTGACTTCCCCATTCCTGGAAGTGTTCAAGGCCAGATTGGATGGATTTTGGAGCAACCTGGTCTAGTGGAAGGTGTCCCTTGCAATAGCAGAGGGATTGGAACGAAATGAGCTCTAAGGCCCTCCAAACCCAAACCATCCCATGATGAGTGACTTTCCAACAAGAGATTCTCTGGCCCATACACTTTTTGTGTTCCTCCTCTTGCTGTGAGGCACTGGGGCAGAACAACACCTTACATCAGATCCTAGAAGGAGTGGGATACCACAGTCTAGCTGGGCTGCTCCAGCTTCCCTCCATAACTCACCTGTGCTCAACAGCCTCAACAAGCTGAGTTTTAATTTGCTGATCAAGTTTTGATTGGATTAGAGGCAGAGCCTATTCATCAGCATGAATATAAATCTAAATTGACCCTGGTGATGACTCAGAGGGCAATGCTGAGCTAGAGTTGGCTGGGCAGTTCAATCGATTGGGGAAAGTGCTTTCTGCTTGTAATGGCTGGACTAACATATTGTTCAATAAATAAATACATATATACAATACAGGGGGTGGGGAAATCAATGGTGGGATGGTGGGAGGTGACTGGGGCTGAGTCAAGAGAGACGTTGTGCCTGGACCAAGGCGCCGGCAGCTGGGGTTGGTGAACCAAGAAGCCTGGTGATCCCCATGACCGTGTGTTATCAGCACAATGCAAACGCCTGCGTGGGTTTTGATATGCGGCTGCCCTTAGCTCTGGCAGGAGTCACGTGTCCTGCCTGGACACAAAGAAGATCCTTGTGTGGTTATATCTTAACTGTGTAAAACTCAGCACAGCAGGAGGGCTGGGAGGAACTGTTGCTCAGATGAGGCTAAATGTGGATGTGTGCCTTCCCAGGAGCATGTTTACATCTACCTATGGCACAGAAAGCCAGGCAACCGCAGCAATACCTTGCGCTGTGATGTGTTATTATTAACCCAGATGAAAATGATTGACTCCTCAAAAAAGAATAAAAAGGGATTATGGAATCCAAAAAATGGAAAAAAATAAATCTTGAAGGGTGGTAATTGTTATATTGTTCAGTTTTCTTTAAAAGTGTGACATGGGTGAATCATCTTTCAGAGGCATGGTGAAGGCACTCAAGGGAGTTGAGGAGTGTTAGAAGCCCTGCTCCCTGCCTGAAGCAGTAAGAAAATAAGAAGAGAAGCCATTTCTGTGGCTTAGAGAGGTGCTGGAACCTGCTAAACTGACAGCATCACATTGTGCCTGAGTTGCAAGACATCAGATGGTGTTCATCCCTGAAAAGAGGGATGCTCATGCCCAGGGGTCTGAGATTGGGGTACTGCCAAGCAAAGGCATGAGAAACAGCTGCAGGAACAGCCAAGCGGTCACTGTTCATCAAAAGCACCCAGAAAGGGAATAGGCGAAAGCCTCAGTTTGTAACATCAGGCCCTCCAAGCATTCTGTCATCACAGCTGAAACCCACACTCAGCTCCTGAGCTCTCTGACAGGTGACGCATTGGGCCATATCTTCTTCCAAAGGTACTCAGATATTTCTCCAGCTCCACTGCAGACAGCTCTGAATGACTTGCCTAAAGTGAAAGGACTGAAAAAAACCCACAGAACAGATGTATGTACCTAATATAGGTAACAAGACTGCACCACTTGATCATGTCACTGCCTGTAGACAGGGAGCACCTTCAGATCAGTCACCCTTCACCAATCTCAGAATAAACCCACTAGAATATAACTATGCATGAGGAATTGTCATTAGCAATATAAAACAGCCACATAGCATCTTTAATGCACATGCGGATGAGGCACAGTTCCCAGCAATGCACATGGAGGCAAGGAACAAACTATTTCCTGACTCCTTTCCCTAAGGATGGCTGGAGGAGGCTGAGGGATGGGACAAGGCCATGTTGGGCCAAGCCCTGCTGGTTCTGGTTCCATGGGACAACCTTTGACCCACAGTTCCTTTGATCTACACAGAAAGGCAGAGAAGGAAAAGGAGAGGCAAGGCTCAGGGGGAAGTCATTTGACATTGGTCATTCCCAAAAGAAAGAAGTTGAGAAGCAAAGGTGAAGAAATGCAAAGAGATCCAGACCTGAAGAGGAAGGCAAAAGAAGAAAGGGTGTGCAGGAAGCCAAAGCTGCAAAAAGAAAATGAAAATGAGTAGATGACGTGGGGAAGAGTCAAGAGGAATTTGGAGGCTAAAGCCCCCAGTGGAACAGGAAGACAAAGCTCATCACGACCTGACAGTGTGCTGTCAGAAACCCATGCCCTGGGCTGATCTCACAGCATGGGCAGCAGACGAGGGGGCGATTCTGACTATCTGCTCCTCTCACGCTGAGACCCCACCTGCACTGCTGCCTGCAGCTCTGGGCCACCCAAAATCGGAAGGATGTGGAGCTGCTGAAGTGAGTCCAGATGGAGACAAAATGATACTCTGAGGGCTGGAGCACTTCTGTCCAATTAAAACATGGGTATTGCTGCTGCTGCTACTGTGAAAGCCATTATGGAGTCTTGCACAGACTTGAACTGTGCTTGAACTGGATTCTGAGAAAGGAATCCTATGAGTGCACCCAGGTGCTCCTTCTCACCCGAGCCATGCAGAAAACTTTGGAGGCCCTAAAATCACAGAATCATGGAACCATTTAGGCTGGAAAACCCCTCTGAGATCATTGAGTCCAACTGTTCCCCCAGCGCTACCAAGGCCACCATTAAACTTTGTCTCCAAGTGCCACATCCATATGACTTTTAAATCCCTCCTGGGATGGTGACCTCACCACTGCCCTGGGCAGTCTCTTCCAGGGCTTGACAATATTTTCAGGAATTTTCCCTAATAGCCCATGTCAAGCTCCCATGCCACAATTTGAGGCTGTTTCCTTTTTTCCCTATTCCTTGTTACATGGAAGAAGAGACTGAGCCCCATCTGGCTCCACTCTCCTGTCAGGGAGTTTTACAGAGTAAGGAGGTCACTCCTGAGCCTCCTTTTCTCCAGGCTGAGGCCCCCAGCTCCCTCAGCTGTTCCTCATCAGACTCATGCTTGTGCTCCAGCCCCCTCCTTCAGAATTGCTGCCTACGAGTTGTGCCAATGCAGCTGAATGGGAGCAGAAGCAGGTTTCAGTGTTTTTTAGAACTACTCAAACTTATCCCACCGGGACTCAGACTTTCCATGCTGCTCTGTGCCTTAGTTTCCCCTATCACACAAGCAGTTTTCTACCGCAGAGGAGCCTGAGAAGATGACTTGATATTTCACTGTCACTTTATTTCTGTGGAAATGATAAAAACTGGAGTAGCTGATAGCTGGATATAGAAAAGGTCCCTATGCTACAAAATACAGACATACAGCTAAAGTCCTACCATTGGGGTTTCATTTATGATAGCTTTATTGCATATTTTAACAAATACACAAAACCCACAAAGCTCTGAGTATGCATTTAATTAAAGCTTAAACACTGAAAATATGCCAACGCTATGGTAATTCCTGCAGCAATGGGAATTACAGCATAAAACTTTGCTGCTGTAAACATGGTCATAGCTGATGTGTCTTTAGCTCACGACCCAGTTACAACCTGTATCATCATGGAGCCAAAGAATTTGGATGTTGACTCTGTCTCATGTTAAAAAAGGAACCCTAAATGTCCATTTCCATTAGATCCACTACTGTATCTCCCTTCCTAGGCAGACACCAGTCTCCTCTTGGAGACCTATCCATGGGAATATTGCAGAATGTTTCTTAATTCCTCCCCACATTTTGGATACAAGACATTTCCAAGAGGAAGATGATCATTGTTTTCCTCTAAAGAGAAAAGATGGACCCCAAACTTGCCTTCCAGCACACTGGATTTCATCTTGTAGCTGATGGCAACTGACAGAAATCATTAAAGCAGTGCCTCTGGAATTAAATTAAACAGATGGACTGAGGCTGTTTAATTGGAAGAGTGAGGGCTGTGGAAATTGGGAAACATGACAAAGCTAAAGGACAGGTCACAGAAATCTCCAGTGCACAGTGGAGACTGAAAACATCATTCTCTGAAAAACACCTTTGGAAAGGCTGTAATCTGAGGATGAAGGCTTCCTTTTTCATAGCTGAAAACACTCATCTCAGTTCCCAGTATCCCAGCCCTTCAAAACCATGCTGAGGAACCTGTGCAGGTATCAGCAGCCATAAAAGAGGAAGTGGTGAGAGAACTGTTAAGTTAAACATCCCAATGACCTTGATTTTTTTGCAGGCAAACTGTACCTGTATGTTCTGCTCAGCTGGCTGCACCTCGGCTATCTCTGAGCCAGGGACAGCCCAGCTCAGCTCTCCAGAGACTGCTGGCCAGAGGGGTTAAGGACCAAAAGTCACAACAACTTCAAATCCACCATATAGGGTGGATTACACAGGCAATTGGACAAGGGGGAATGGCTTCACACTGCCAAAGGGCAGGGTTAGACTGAATATAGGGGAGCAATTCTACCTTGAGAGGATGGTGAGGACCAGGCACAGGTTGCCTAGAGAAGCTGTGGCAGCCTCATCCCTGAAATCATTCAAGGCCAGGCTGGACAGGGCTTGAAGCAACCTGGTCAAATGGAAGGTGTTCCTGCTCAGGGCAAAGGGGTGGAAGTGGATGATCTTCAAGGTCCCTTCCAACCCGTGATTCTGATTCTGAGATCAGTTGCTGTTGCTGGAGAAAGCAGATTTAGAGCATAACCTTTTACAGAGGGACCACACTCTACAAACAAAACCATCCTGCATCCTTGTGCCTCTGACTCCTCTATTCCCCAGTACACCCTGGCCATAACATCTAGTTTCAGTTGCACAGTTCACCCTGTGGACTAGGTCCATTAGCAAACCATTTGCAAGGTATTTCAAACTCTCTGTGGGTCATGTTCCAGCTCAACACATTTCCCACTCTGCACTGTGGATATTACAATTCTATAAACAGGACCAAGGTCCAAAATGTTGTCTGGCACAATGCTGGAGCTGTTACATTCATAATAAGTCTGGCTTGCATTTATGTTTGCCTCTAGAAAGGATAGAATCAGAATCACAAAGGTGGGAAAAGACCTTCAAGTCCAACAGTATCTAATTACTCTTCTCCTATATGGAAACAAGTTCTACTGAGCTTCAGGTATTCAAAGTCTTCTTAATTTTCACTTTAAGTCAGTATTCATCTGAAATGTGGGAAAAATAAACAGAATTTGCTCAATACAGCCAAACCCTTCTTTTTTTTTGGCCAGGTACACAACAAAGACAGACGTGGTGATGGCTCTGCCCTCTCAGCAGGGACCAGCCTGGGGTCCACAAATTTTTTACTGTCAAGATGTTTTCATTAGCATTTCCACTTGATTTTAGGCCTGATTTTAGGTAATTATTGTCCCACGAACAGCCTTTCTCCCTGTCTCCCCTTAGCCTTTGCAACTCGGGAAGTCCTGTTCTGCTTCACCAGTCACTCGGAATGGTCAACAGTCGTCACACTCTGCTGCTGACCATTGTCCACTGGGAAAGGTGGGAGGCTCCCAAGCCCATCCCTTCGTGGACAGGCAAATAACAGGGCCCGTTGCTGCTTGGACATCAAAGTTAAACAAACATTAGCAAGCCCCCACCTCTGGGCCTGTTTTAAGGAGCTCCCTGAGGAGGTCACGACTTTCAGCTTGTCATAGCACACATCAAAGTTTGCACCACACACGAACTCAGCACATGGATTGGAATAGTGTCACCCGAGAGCGGATATTCAGCCTTTGTGCGCTGCTTTAATCCTGTGTTTTCCCAAGTAATTAAGCTTTTTTGCTTATGAACTTGTGACTAAGTAAAGCATCCCTGAGAGGTTGTAACATCAAAGCTCATTCTCCCGTCTGTCCCACATTTTCCAAAATTGGATTTCTTTTTCTCTTTTTTTTCCTTAAATAAAAAAAACCTAATTGAATTTAGTTGTAGACTGAATATATTTAGGAGTGTCTTTAAAAGGTTACAAGAAGCCAGAGTGATAATCATGGGAACTGTGGAGCAAGGGCATAGTATTCAGCCCCAGCTACAGCCTCACCAGTGAGAAGGGATGGGACAGCTCTTACAGGAGCAATTTTGCCTGGTGGGGTACCCACTGCAATGACATCATGAGCCATACAGGTATGGACTCATCCATGGCCAAAACCTGAGAGCTGCTGTGGAATGGCACCATCACCTCAGCTGTCCCATTTGCAGGACTGAGGAGCAGCCTGCCCTGATCTGTCACACCACATCCTGGGCATAAGGAGAGTGACAAGCTCCCTTGGGTTAAGTTCCACAATACATCCCAAACTTTATGGAAACTCTCTACAGAGCTCAGAATGACTTTTGTAAAAGGTTGAAGTGAGTCACAAAGATTTGACATGCACATACCTGGAGTTCCTGCTGATGGCTGCCACCATGAGAGCCGTCCAGCCAAGCTTGTGCCTTGTGTTCACATCTGCACCTTGTTCCAACAACCTGGAAAGAGGAGATATGGTCAGGAAACAGATACGAAAAGAGCACTCCAAGCATCCTGGAGCTAATGAGGGAAAGCAGAATGTTTTGCTGTGCAGGCACCTGCTCTAGCACAGCCCAGAAGACCCAACATGAAGTTGATTCAATACAATTCTCAAAGGTGACCAAACTTAAACAAACACCCAAGTGATGGCAATCCCACTCCTTTCAAAGAGTGCAATGCCAACATCTTGCTTTCTGTACTGTTTGTTTATTTATTTCTGTCCAGTCTAATTCCCGAAGAACCAATCAGCAGCAAAACTGATAAACCCAAATTCCAATGACATTTGAATCCTTTGGCTGCAAAGCACCCATTAGGCTTCAGAAGCAGCTCAGTGTACCTCCAAAGCCCATGACTCCTGCAGATACTTTGCAGTTTTGTCATACAGCATAAGAACAAATAAGACACCCCCCAAAAGTACTAGGAACCAAACTATCCTCATGTCTCCAAAATCTTCTCAGCTTTTGCAAGATAATGGCAAGGGACAGGTTTTTGCAGCAGATACTTTAGCTCAACCTAAAACATGTGCCAAACCTAGAGTATGAAATTATAGTTCTCTCTGCACACTGCAAGGGAGAAGGGAAGCTCAGAATTGAAACATAAATTTTACAGAGCTCAAGTTAAATGAGACAAATTCTAAACCCTGCATATTCAAGTCATAGAATCATAGAATGATTCACCAAAGGGTTTGTGCTAGAAGGGACCTTGAAGACCATTCTTGTTCCATCCCCTCTGCCATAGGCATGGACACTTTCCACTAGACTAGGCTGCTCCACGCCCCATCCCAGCTGGCCTTGGACACTTCCAGGGACGGGGCTGCCACAGCTCCTCTGGGTAACCTGTGCCAGGGCCTCGCCACCCTCTCAAGGAAGAACTTCTTTACCATATCTAATCTATATCTCTCCTCTGCCACTTTGAAGCTACTTCCTCTTGTCCTGCCACTGTCTGCCTGCATCAAAGGTCCCTCTATACAACCAAATCCATGATTACAACCCATTTTTTTGCAGGAGAAAGGTGCTGCCAGTATCAAGACAGGGCAGCCATGAGTGAGGCTTTAGAAAACAGGACCATGCAGGAGTCAGCAGTTCTCTGCCCTTTGGTTTATCCTTCTCCCTTTTCACAAATTAAGGCTTTTCCATCTTTTTCTGGGTGAGGCTGTTCCTGCACAGTACATTCTCCACACAGGTGTAACAGGGAAGAGCTGTCATTAAACTCCCTGCTGGGAGAGACACAAGTGAACATACCAGCCATGTTCCACCTGTGCAAGCACAACACTTGGAAGTCTTGAAGTTCCACCCAGAATCTCAGGCAAGGAAATCAAGGTCAGGTGTGACCACGTGCATGCACTGAACAAGTCAGATCACCTCTTTAAGGACTTGGAGAGGTACACATTCGAACTCAGACAGCCTTTCCCAATTCCTTACTCTTGGTCTGCTCTGGTGGCAACACTGTGAGCTGGTTAAGAGTGCTAGGATGGAATGAGTGAAAAGAAGGTAAATAAACCATATTCTTCTTCCTACAGTTGGAAAAAAAAAAAAAAAGGAAAGCAGGAATGCTGCTCCAGGGAACACTTACAGCTATACCCAGGGTGTCTTGCCAACCTTCCTCCACCTCATTGGAAATCTTCACAGTGGTTTCACTAGAAACTTAGCAAGAAACAGACACTCATATACTGAGATGCCCAGGGTGTTCAACCTGAATCAGAGAAGGCTCCAAGGAGAACTTAAGAGCCCCTGCCAGGGCCTAAAGGGCTCCAAAAGACCTGCGGTGGACTTTGGACAAGGGCCTGAAGTGATAGGACAAGGGGGAATGGCTTCCCACTGACAGAGGGCAGGGTTAGATATCAGGAAGAAATTCTTGAATGTGAGGGTGGTGAGGCCCTGGCACAAGTTGCCTAAAGAAGCTGTGGCTGTCTTATCCCCAGGAGTGTCCAATACCAAGTTGGACAGGGCTTCTGGCACCCTGGTCTAGTGGAAGGTATCCCTGCCCCTGGCAGAAGGGTTGGAACTAGATTGTCTTGAAGCTCCCTCCCAACCAAACCCTTCAATCCTATGATATATGGTATGATAATCCTAAAGTTACTTCCAACTAGCAATACACTGCCTGAACTTTGGCTGATATCTTGAACACAGCTAAATGCTGTTCACCCCACTGACTGGAGAAACCAGATAAACATAATCTGAATAAAAAGCCTGTATTCTAGTGCTGTGGTTCTGGATGCTCTGAACTGTTCATCATACACTTGGATAGAGACTTAATAGTTGAAAGACTAGAATCATGGCAGCCTTCATTTGTTGCTCCCAACTGTGATTCAGGAGGCTGTGACCACTGTAAATGATCATAGCATCAACAGAAGGTTTATGCTCTCTTTAGCAGGATTACAATTTAAAGTTTAATGGTAATGAACTATCTAGCCAGTCAACAACAGGACCTTGGTCCAAATAAGTTTGATACTTGAGCAACAAATTTTCACACAGAATCTATACCAGATCCAATTTTTATTTCTTTTTTCTATGCAGTCTAATACCTGAAGAGGTACTCAGCAGCGTGATGGACAGCAGGGATGATTCACCTACAGTCTTATGGGGGCTTGGCTCTACAAAGCCCTGCACAAGGCTAACACTGGTCAAGCTGCAGCTCCTGTATTATCCAGTGGCCCAGTAAACTCATCTGGGAAGTTACACAAGAGCAGCCTTGGCCCCCTGAGGGGTATGGCATAGAATTATGAAATAATTTGGGTTGGAAAAGCTCCTCTGAGACCATTGAGTCCAACCCCAACACTGGCAAGCTCACCACTAACCCATGTACCCAAGTGCTACATCCAGACATCTGTTAAATCCTTCCAGGGATGGGGACTCCACCACTGCCCTGCGCAGCCTGTGCCAGGGCTGGACAATCCCTTCTATGAAGAATATATGAGAATATCCTTATGCTTTCTCCTTCTGCCAGCACCACACCTCTGCAAGTGAATGCTAAGAGCATGTTGCCAGTTCTGCTGCCTGAAGAGCACTCTCAGACAACAGAATGCTGAAAGGAGAAATATCCCTGTGCAGCCACAAAGCTTTCTATCCTGGTGAGGCCAGATGTGCCTGGACACACAAGAGATAGCAGATTGTTATCTGCAGAGATCAGCTCTCTTTGCAGCTCCACTTACAGAGGTGTTTGCACTCACAACACAGATAAGGTAGCCTGACTCAGACCCACGGCCGCTGCTGGTCACACCATCACCTGCTCCAGCTGGAAGGACACTGCCTGCAGGAGAAATCCACACCACAGCTCCATCTGTGTCACCATGTGTGCCGTGTCCTCTGTGCAGGCACAGGGAGCTGCTCCCTCAGCTGCAAAAATGCTCGCTTGTAGCCAATACAGGAATGAACTCCACACCCAGCTCCCCCAGACCCTATGGAGCCATTCCCACCAGCACCAGAGCTCAGGATGCTGCTCAGGATGCTGCAATGGCAGAGATCTTACTGTCTCCCCCTGACTCACCCCAACTGCTTCCAAAAAATCCTTTCCCATTGTGATGCCCTTCCACTTGTCTCTCAGAGTGTGTGGACTAACATGTCCAAGTTTTTTCACATTTCATTGTATTTATTTGGCCATTTGAAAGTTCTTTGAAAGCATTCACATCACCCCCCTTCCTACAGTGTGTGACTGGGACAGCCTAATAGCCACAGAAAATCCAAGAAATAAAGGCACCTTGATGACAAGGGAGAGGGAGCCTGAAAGAGGAACCCAGAAGGGGCAAGGTAATCCCAGCACCAAAACTGCAGGTAAGAAGGCATCAGCTATGCCAGGATGGAGGCACACAAACCGCTTTTGCCTGGCAACAAAAACCTTAAAGCCCAACACCAAACACTGATTAACATCCTCAGTAGAGTTTAATTAATATAGTTTTGCAAAGTATCAGGCCCATTTGCACTTGACCATAGTATTTATATGATTTTACATTAAAGGGGCAGAGAGACCATCTGGGTCACCTTCTGCCAGTCACTGGGCTGCTGTGCTGCAAAGGGTCAGTCTTAATTTCACCTGGCTTGAGTTTTAACATTTCATGGGAGGGTTTGGACTGGAAGTGACCTTGAAGATCATCCAGTTCCAACATCACTGTCATGGTCAGGGATATCTTCCCCTCTGCCATGGGCAGGGACACCTTCCACTAGACCAGGTTGCTCTAAGCCACGTCCAACCTGTCCTTGAACACTTTCAGGGATGGGGCAGCCACACGGATGGATATTTCTTCCGTGTATACAGATGTGTACAATCTAATTGTGCATTACATCAGAGTGAAGTCAACCTCCTTTTTGTGTTACATTTGTCCTCTCATAAATGGGACTGCAGTGTAACTCTTCAGCATGTCCCTTTGAGACAAAGGACAGGACATCAACCCTTATTTAAAATAAAAAAAGATGTTTTAAACTAAAAGATGAGATATTTACATTGGATATTGGGAGGAAGTTCTTTCCTGTGAAGTTGGTGAGACCTTGGCACAGAGGTTTCCCAGAGAAGCTGTGGCTGTCCTACCCCTGGACGTGTCTAAGGCCAGGTTGGACAGGTCTTGGAGCAACCTGGTCTTGTGGGAGGTCCATGGCAAAGGAGTTGGGACTAGATGATCTTTAAGGTCCCTTCCAACCAATGCCATTCTGTTATCCTGTGATTTTAGAATTCTCAAGGCTCTTTGGAGCCAATGAAAAATACCTATAAACTCACTGAAAATCTTTTTTCTCTACAGGCACACAGGAAGGACATATGAATAATGATTCATCTTCATTCTTAAAAAAAAAAAATAATTAAAAACATCCTAGTCCGGCAGTCAAACCTGTTTAATCATCGGGCATCCAACAGGAAGGATGCTGGAGCCTCTCCTGTGGGATCAGGTTACAGGCTTGGAGCAAAGGTATTAGGATCAGTCAAGTAGTTTTCCGTTCAGGAATCTAGATCATCATAAGCATCTGGAATGCCACATCACTGAGCCCAGTGAGAGAATTACTTGTATCACATCATCTGCCATAATATGCATTGACATTTCATTTAGGAGCTGGACGCTTTTTTCTTTTTTTTTTTTTTGTTAAATCATTGCAAGATGCTCAGCAACTTAACAGATTTTCAGACAACTGAACTTTATGTTCAGGGTCTTCAGGCCCATCATTTATATTTTCTCCGCCTGATTTAATGATATGACAATCGATAAAGCCACGACCACTGCTCAGATCCCAGACAGCCAAATGTATTTACCAGCAGGAGTATTTTATTTTAATTAAATAAAATCCTCTGATCAATGTTTAGGATGTTTATCCACATTTTAACCAAGTAAGATCCAGGACACTCACCTCCTAAGGAGTTTCTCACATGGATACAGCTCTATTAGCCCATTTCCAGTGTTTCTCAAATGACAAACTGTTCCTTGACTGCAGTGGTGCCACCAAGATATCCCTGCCCATGGCAGGAGTTGGACTGGATGACCTTTAAAGGTCTCTTCCAACACAAACTCCTCTGGGATTCTACGATTCAAGACCCAGTTAGGAGAAGAGGTCTGAGTCAGAGCTGGTGCTATTTCTGATTAGGGAAGTACTCATATTTAAGGGATTTCAATTAAATTTTTTTTTTAATGGTTTTAGGGCAGAAAGCTGACAGACAGCAGGGTTAGATTGAATTATTAGGGAGATTTTTTCCCTGTGAGGGTGGTGAGGCCCTGGCATAGGCTGCCCAGGGAAGCTGTGTCTGCCTCATCCCTGTATATGTTCAAGGACAAGTTGGATAGGGCTTGAAGCAACCTGGTCTAGTGGAAGGTGTCGCTGTCCATGGCAGAGGGTTGGAACCAGCTGAACTTTAAGGTCCTTTCCAACCCAAACCACTCTGTGATTCCCTGATTCTATGAACATCACTGTCTGCTCTGGAATTTGCTGGAGGAATCTGGGCAGAGCAGCACCCACTGCTTTGTGCATATGCCCTATTTTACCTCGAGACAGCAGCTCCCAAGGCTTCAGCACTTTGATCCCCGCAGAGGAGATAAAGAGCCCACGTCGGCAGCGATGAGCCTTCTCCCCCCACTGCCCCCGGACAGATGTGCCTTCTATTCACCCCGCCACTGGGGTTCTGGGTGACTGACTCGGTGACACTGCTGAGCCCAGAGGGCATGTTTGAGTTTGTGCTCAGTGCCGGGAGCATGCCCAGCACTCCCTCCTGACAGGTGGAGGAAGAGGAAGCTGGAAACTTGAACTTTTGCAACAACAATAGCTTCTGTTTCTCTCAGCCTCTTAAACATTTCCCCCAGTCCTGTCCCAATATGTCACTGTTTAACTGCAGAGTGGGGGACACTCTCAGATGCGCTCACCCTCTTGGGAACTGCCCTCTACTTTGCAGAAGAAGGGGGGAAGAAAAACACCCCAAGTGAACAATATCTCGCAACATGAAAGCACAATCCCTGCTAGAGGCCAGGGAAAGGATCTGCTTGGACAGGACACAGTGAGCTGCTTGAAACCTTTTGATGCGGCTGCTTCTTCTTGAAGAGAGCTCATGGCTGTTTCTCACTCCTCACCATCTTTGCAGGGCCAGTAACACACCATGGTGCTTTGTGAAAACAGGGACCAACACACTGAGGGGAAGGGAAGGGAAGGGAAGGGAAGGGAAGGGAAGGGAAGGGAAGGGAAGGGAAGGGAAGGGCATTTCTCTACAGCTATCAAGGCAGGAAAGCTGCACCCAGGACATGGGGGATCCTGGAGGAATCCTAGTAACCCTAGCCCTGAGAGCAAAACAGGCCATGCAGAGGGGCCAGTGGCCAAGGAGAAACTCCTGGAAATAAATTTTCAAAATCAAAGGGAAGCTCTTATAAATCCAAGTTTCAGGAGGTAAAGCAAACTCCAATAGGAGAGCAGGTCTGGAGGCACAAAAGGTGGGCAAAACCACCATGGGTGAGAGCACAGGGATTGGGGAAAGTCAAAGAGGTACAAGCCAAGCATGAAAAGGCTAATATAGACATGTGAATAGCTGTAGCTGCCCTGTGCCTTTAAGTGTTTAAACCAGGCTAGATGGGGCTTTAGGAGCAACCTGGATTAGTGGAAGATGTCCCTGCCCGTGGCAGGGGGCAGGAACTGGATGAGCTTCCAGGTCCCCTCCAATCCAAATCCTTCTGTGATTTGACAGTTGGCATCACCAGGTTTGGAAGAGAATGTGAAACCTTACATGGAGTACCCCCAATTCAGTCACCCCAAAGCAACACCTGAGCTGTGTGCCAAAAAAATACCATACCAGCCTGCTGGCCTGCTCTGACAGAGGCCAGCAGTATAGTGGGAAATGAGTCCTCACTGTTTGCAGAAGAATTTGAGCATCATACACTAACTTCTGACAATCCATTTCCACTGGAGGTGGCATGTGTTACCTGCTCAACTCACTCTGCGCAGATCTGAATGCAAATGTCAGACTCCCCCACATCCACCAACATTCACAGTTTATGTAAGCAAGAACTTGGCATTTTTTTAACCTGCTGCCTGACATCTTCCAAGGTGTCCCTTAACTTCTGAGCTGTGAGGGAAGTGGAATAATTGCTCCCCTGGTTGTTCAAGCTACATTTATGCTGGTGGACTGCTTCTCCTCCAAACCCAGAGCTGTTCAGGAGGGTGTCCTGCACTCAGCCCTGCTGATAAGCATCTCCACTAACTAGAATTAACCCTGTGATGGTTCCCAGATGTATTCCAGACATACAGAGGCTCCCACGCATCCAGGTGTGTTGGTGTCTGCTTTCAGAGAGAGGGAACTGGGACTTAGGGGCTTTAAAGCTTTTTTGGAAAGAAGCATGAGATCTCCTGTCTCTCATGGCTGGCTCAGCGCCAACTGCAGAGACACTGTTCTGTGACTCAGTGTGCAAACTCAAACAATCCTGGGAGGCCAAAATACACCAATAAACAAATAAAAAAGGGCAGATTTCCAGCTATCTAGTACAGGAAAGCACAGCACACACAAACCTCCCCTGATACTTCATTGCCAACATGAAGAAATCTGGGCTGTTGTATCTGCTCTGAATTCCCGGAGCTGCAGGCCAAATCAAACTCAATAACCAGTAACAAAACTTCCACTGAAACCCAGTCCTGGATAATTTGGTAGTTAGAAGAAAACATTAAAGGGGACATTTACATGATAAACGTCTTTTTATCCTAAAAATACTAGGTGTCTGTAACTCAGATACACACAGACAAATGCAGGCTCAACATCATATAAACATGGAGCAATGGAAATAAACGCAATTATAAATCATTTCCCAATCCTGTCTCCAACCTGCCCACACTACCACTGCTGAAGATGTGTCACAGCTGTTCAGGACTGAGATAAGACACATGATGGCTAGTGGCCACAGGCCATTATGCTCCAGGAGCCAACAACATGACTCTTCTCACCCTGCAAAGCATTCAGGCATCCCTCAAGCCTCAGTCATGATGCTCACAAATATTCTGTGAGAGAAAATGCTTCAACAGGTACAATATGGGATACTGGCTCCCATAAAGGCCCACCTCCTCCACACAGTGCCTTTCAATGACCTGATGTTCCAGGTAAGCAAAGCCTGACTCACTACACAAGGATTTTTTACAGTCTCTGAATTCTTTAACAAACCCTTGGGCCAGGAAGCAAACAAAAGGTGCTGCTGTACCCCCAGCCTACCCCCCAAACTGGAGAGAACTGAAAGGGTTACAGTTGGGGGAGATCTTAAAGATCATCTTGTTCCTACTTGCTCCCATGGGCAGGAACACCTTCTGCTAGATCAGTTGCTCCAAGCCTTGTCCAGCCTAGCCTTGAACACTTCCAGGGACAGGGATGGGGGAAGTCTTGCTCAGTGAGCTGTGCTGCTTACAAACAAGGCAGAAGAGACAAGCACAGTCTGGAGGAGGCAGAACTGCGATGAGTCAGAGCCAAGATGAGTGATGCTGCTTGAAAATTGAGAGATCACTGTTTGGGGCAATCAAGCCTAACTTAGCTATTTCTGTATCACCTCCACCTAAAAAATCAGCTTGGGGAGAGCAGACTCAGCTGCAGCAACTGACATGGAGCTTCCTGCCCCACTGCCACGTCCATCTGGATCCCTGTGGGAGCAGGAGAGCACCTGGTCAGCTCCAGATCTCACTACCACACAGATTTGAGTGGCTGCCTGCTGTTAGGAATGAAGCTGAGAACAGGGGTCTGACACATGCTCTGTGTCTCCATGAGTCACAGTGGCACAGGGCTGAGGAAAACACTGCTCCATCATGGTTATCTGGTGAGAAAACTCCTGAAAGCCTGTGTTTTTGGGGTGGCTTACTAAGAAACAAAGCTGGAACACAAAGAATCAATATAAGTACTGAATATCAACACAAGTGCGATTGAGGTGGGCATTTTTTATGCCTTTGCTTCTTGCTTTCCCTTCAAATGCACAGAACAACTGAGGCTGAGGGAAATGAAACTATCTACACCAATTAGGTATTATCTTTTGTGCAGACTAACAGCATGAAGGGCTTGGAGGGAAGAGCTGTTTTGCCACGTGCTCTAAAAGGGATATTCTCAGAAGTTAGCACATTCTTTCAGCTCAGTGAAGAATTCAGCCTGGTTCCCTGCATTGAACAAGTGGTTAAAGATAAGAAAACTTGGCTGGAAGCTCAGAGGAGCCAGACAGTAGAGGCAAGCCTACAGCAGAGGGGCTGGATTCAGTCGGTCGTATGCGTGCTTCCTGCAGCAATACAAACATGTATTCCACTGAGGTCTGCCTGTTATGCCTGAAAGGCCTGTTCCTTCTGAGAGCTAAAGATCACTACTTGGAATAATCACAGAATCATGGAATGGTATGGGTTGGGAGAAACCTTAAAGTTCAGCTAGTTCTAATCCCCTCTGCCATGGAAAGGGACACCTTCTACTTGACCTGGTTGCTCCAAGTCCTGTCCAACCTGGCCTTGAACACTTCCAAGGATGGGGCAGCCATAGTTTCTCTGGTTAGTCTGTGCCAGGGACTCACAACCCTCACAGGGAAGAACTTCTCTCCAATATCTCATCTAAGTCTGCCTTCCATGAGTTTGAAGCTATCCCCTCTTGTCCTTGGACTCCATGTCCTTGGAGTCTCCCTTCAGCTGTCATGGCGTCTCTTTGGGCCCTGGCAGGGGCTTCTCTTCAGGTAAACATCCCCAGCTCTCCCAGCCTGTCTCCAGAGCAGAGGGGCTCCAGCCCTTGGAGCATCTCCATAGCCTCCTCTGGGCTCACTCCAGCCTTCTATGATGAGGGCCTCAGAGCTAGAATCAGTACTTCAGGCAGGATCTCATGATCTTCTTGGTACCTCCCACCCTCTCTCACATGGCCATTTTCTACACTTCAGACTAAAAGACTGTATTTCCTAGTAACTGTATTCTGATATTCTCATGTGCAGAGGGCCATGACCAGCTGTCAGCTGAAGAAGGCACTTGGAAAAGGTCAGCACCCCACTTCAAATAAACCTGAAGTTGTATAAGAAATACCAGCACAGCCTCCTCTCTCCTGACCCCAGGGGACAGCGTAGGCAGGGGACAACAGTATGGTGGGAGGACAGTTCCACAGATGGCTGTCCAGCTGGATTGTCATACTCCTGCCCCATCAAGGCTCACTTAGGACTTTACCCCTTGCAGGTGCAGAGAGCATTGAAGGCAAGACTGGCTGTGTCTCCTCTATCAGCTCTGCAGTAGCTCTGGCAATCCTGGGCTGTGGAAGCTTGTTGTAAAGAGATTAATGGAATTAGAGAGTGGTTGGGGTGGGAAGTGACTTCTGGAGATCACCTTGTCCAACTTTCTCTTTAAGCAGGTTCACCCAGAGCAAGCTGCACAGGATTATGTCCAAGTGGGGTTTGAATATCCCCAAGGAAGAAGATTCCACAGACTCTCTGGGCAGGCTGTTCCAGTGCTCTGTCAAACTCACAGTACAAGCTTCTTTCTCATAATGAGATGCAACTTCCTGTGCACCAGTTTCTCCTGATGCTTCTTGTCCCATTGCTGGGCACTATCGAGCAGAACCTGATCAATCCTCTGACAATCTCCCTGCAGACACTGACAGACAAGGGTGAGTTCCCCTCTCAAGTCATCTCTTCTGGAGGCTGAATGGCCCCATCTCCCTCAGCCTTTCCTTGTAAGAGGGATGCTCCAGTACCTTCATCATGTTTAAGGCTGAAACTGCCTGCAGCAGGCTGTCAGTATTTTTCACCCTTCATGCTTTTTGCACAAGCAAAAAGCATATGCCAAGCAGAGTTAGGCACAAAGCTTCAGACAGTGGGAGGGCTGCCAGACCCACAGAGAACAGGATGGAAAGGAAGGCCCTGGAGAGCCTTTGCAGAGGGATCTGGACAGGCTGGCTTGATGGCTGAGGCCACTGTATGAGGGTTCAATAAGGTCAAGTACTGGATCACCACAACTCTGTGCAGATATATAGGCTGGGAGCAGAGTGGCTGAAAAGTGCACAGTAGGAAAGGCCCTGGAGATGCTGGCTGACAGCAGGTGAGCACAAGCCAGGTGTGCCCAAGTGGGCAAGAATGCAAATGGTACCCTGACTTGTGTCAGCTACAGTGTGGCCAGCAGCCCAAGGCAGATTCTGGTTCCCTTGCACTGGGCATGGATTATGTACCTCAAATCCTGTGCACAGTGCTAGGCTCCTCATGACCAGAAAGACTGAGGTCCTGGAGTGTGTCCAGAGAAGGACAGTGGAGCTGCTGAAGGGTCTGGACCAAAGGAGCTGATGAGGAGTGGCTGAGGGAGGTGGAGGAACTCAGCCTGAAGAAATGGAGGCTCAGGGGGAACATTCTCACTCTGTACAACTCTCTGAAAGGTGGGTGTAGCCAGGTGGGGGTCAGGCTATTCTCACAGGTAACATGTGACTAAATGAGACAAAACAGCCTCAAGTTGTGTTATGGGAGATTTAGGTTGGATGTTTGGGAAAATTTCTTCATGGAAAAGGTCATCAAGGCCTGGCACAAGCTGCCCAGGGCAGTGGTGGAGTCCCCATCCCTGGAGGGATTTAACAGACATGTAGATGTTGCACTTGGAGACAGGTTTAGTGGTGGGCTTGGCAGTGGTGAGGGAATGGTTGGACTCAATGATCTCAGAGGGCTTTTCCAACCCAAATGATTCTGTGATTCTGTGACAGAGCACAGAAACAAAGGGAGAAACTGTAGACGTGCAGCCCAGCAGGATGGTGTACAGCCACCAGCCCTGCCCTGACCAGCTGGAGCACAGAGCATCCCTCTTGCTGTTCTGCCTGACCAGGCCCACAAATCACCCAGACATCCCTAAACAGCAGCTTCCTGCAATTACAAGCAGCAGAACACATGTGCCAATTAGCTGCACACCAATATCCTCTTTGGCCCTTGATCTAGGCCAGATCTCAGCCCTGGGGTGCAGCAGAGCCAGGCAGCTTCATCCAAGATCCTGGAAACTGGATGGAACATCCCCTGGCTCCAGGCAAGAGTCTCCTCCCCCTCTCCTCTTCCTCACTTATCCTTCTCTTCCCTTTGCTTCTACATAGGGACAGGAGCTCCTGCCTCCCCTGGTGCCTGTGCTGGGTGGGAAATGTCAGACAGAGACAGAAACACGTGTGTGGTGTACACAGGAGAGCAGCAATATCACTTCCCATCCTACACAAGCTGCCAGGCTGCCAAAAAGTCTGAATTCCATACTGGCTGAGGGCAGCACTTGGGACCTGGGAGAACTGTGGCATTCTGAGAGAGATCAGGTAGGAGTGCCAGGATCTGTTCAAGAAGTAGCTCCAAGGTTCTCACACTTCTCTTCCCACTTTAGGGAAGAACTGTTTTCCTTCCACAGTCCCAGACCTTGTCCCCAGCACTGGGTGCAGCAATTGGTCAGAGACATGGCACTGCTGCTGACAAACCATCCTGGGAACCTTTGAGTCCCTCCCTGGAGATTTGGCTGCAGTAAGAACATGCCTCCTGGGGACCAGTCACATGCTGAGCCTGAGAAACTGGCTCTTTGCTACCACCTCAGGGAATGTAATGCTGCAGATGCACCTGAAAGGTGCCGTGGCACAACCCCAAAGGGGCAGGCACAACCAACTGTGACAAAATTCTGCTGCCATGGGACAGGAGCTCTGGAGATGCTCCACACCCTAATAGCTGTATCTTTGGTCACCCAACCATGCGCTTCCCTGACTTCCTTGAGTGGGTGGAGCTCTCTCCTGTGCTCCTTGTGAGACAAAAGGTGCCTGGAAAACTCCTGGCTCAGGCTGAGTAACCCACAATGGCTGTTTGTTCAGAGACAGACCCCAACAAATAAGCCTCTGCAGGGTGTCACTCACAGGGGTACATCCACTTCTGCACAATATGGCCTCACACTGTCCTCTCTCAGCACAAGGATCTGCAATCCACCTCCTACTCAACAAGCAATAGTGCTCCTCATCTCTCCCCACCTACTCTGGATCTGAGAGGGTGAGGGGAGCACCCCAAGGGGGTTGGGAGCAGCCAGCCCCTTCCTTCCCCATGTGCTGATGGGGTTTTTCTGCCTTCCCAGCCCCTGGCACACTGCTCTCACGTCTCAGAACCCTGCTCACCTGTTGACTTCTGCAACATTGTTAATCCTTGCAGCTTCCAAAAGGGCATCCTCTGAAATGCAGAAAGAAGGGAAAGGGAGTTAGTGTGGAGGACCACCCTAACCTGGAATGTGCAGGGGCTGCTGCTGCTCAGAGCTCTCACTGACCACCCCAGTGAGCAAGAGCCTATTCCTGCGAGCAGGTTACCTAAGAACTCCTTGCTGTCTTGGTGACTGACTCCAGCCCCCCATCACACACCCTGAGAACATGGGGCTGTGGGGTGCAGCACGTATCCCAGGGCAGTGGACACTGTCACCCCAAGGTGTCAGCCTCAGCCAGAGGTTTCCAGACAACACAGACAACAGTGTTCCTACCACAGAGTCAGAATGACACCCTCTGGCTAGAGAAGGGAAGAGCAGCACTCAGCTCTGGGAGTTGGAATAAGAGACAGTTTGGATTGGGAGGGACCTTAAAGTTTATCTCATTCCACCTCTCTGCCATGAGTAGGGACTCCTATGAGACCACGTTGCTCCCAGCCTTGTCCAACAAGTCCATGAACACTTCCAAGGGACAGGGCAGCCAGTTTCTCTGGGAAACCTGTGCCAGGGCCTCACCAAACCTCAGGCAAGAATTTCTTCCCAATATTCCATCTAAGCCTGCCCTCAGAGTTAAAAGAAGCCAGTCAGTGGGAAACCATTCTCCCTTATCCTGTCTCTCCAGACCCATGTCCAAAGTCTCTGTCTAGCTGACTTGGCGCTCCTTTATGCACTGAACTGTTAAGGATAACCCCTTCCCTGGAGAGCTTCCCAGGTCACAGTCAGCAGGCAGGTTCCACCCCCAAGGAGGGACCCCACATCCCCTCCCAAAGGGTACAGGACTCTCTGTCCTGCAGCCCACTCCTCCCGCCCCAGGGCCGGCCCCAGCAGCGATAGTCACCCTTGGACAGGCGGTCCTGCAGGTAGCAGTAAGCCAGCGCAGCGATGAGGGCAGGCAGCCCTGCTCCCGGGGAGCAGCTCCCAGCTCCACTCTGGTGCCCGCCGGGGTCTCCCGCGTGACAGCAGTGCTGCTCTGCACCTGAGGGCCATAGCGTCGGCTCTCTGAGGGATGCCATGAGGCTGGACGATGTTCCTGGCACAAGGCAGCCAGTGCTGGCCACACCGGTGGCAGGTGGCCGGGAGGTCTGCACTGGGACCAGGTCTGGAACAGGCAGCCCTGGCCTCTCCGCTGTGGTGGTCCACTTTAGGCTTGGCCCATTAACTACGGGAGGGCGCCCTGGGCCTGGCCCCATAGGTATAGCGGGGCCTGGAGGAACAGCTACCGGAGAGCCCCCGGGGACCGGCATCCCTACCGGGGTTTCTCCCCCCAGGCCCCGCTGCCGCCCCCTGCAGGCAGCCATCCGCCATGGCAGCCTCACGCTTGGCGGCGGCGCGAGCTCACGGCGCCCCCTGGCGGCAAATACCGGGAGCAGCCGCGGTCGGGCGGCCCCGGCCCCCTCAGCCGCAACCGCCGCCGCAGTCCCGTAGGTCGCACGTGACGGCGACCACCATGGCCGCGCTCGGAGGAGCCACGCTAGCCCCTGTGGCAGCGGACGGAATGCCAGAGAGGCCAGCATAGTCCCCTCGCTCCTCCCGCTGCACCGCTCGCACCTTACCCCCCCCCGTCGCTGAGGCCGGTGGACCAAGATGGCGGCTGCCGGCCGGCGGATCTTGATGCAGGGGTCACGCAAGGCATGCCGGAAGATATAGTCCCCACAGCGCCCTGCGGCCCGCTTTTTCGCCGCCGCGGACTACAACCCCCAGGAGGCGCCGCGGCGCGACTTTCCCGGGGCATGGTGGGAAAAACCAGCGTCGGCTGCGGGACACGCAGGGAAGTGGGTGGCGGGCTCCGGCAGGGGGCGCAGCGCAGGGCGCACACGCACATCAAACACCACACGCACCAAACATACAGCAAACACACACATGGAACACCACACACCAAACATACACCAAATACCACACCCACGTCACACATAGATACCCCTGCGCACGCACATGTGTGTGGGCACACACATGTACTCGCACACACACGTGCGCACACAGGGGTGCACACAAACACCTGTGCCTTTGCACACACGGGGCTGTTTCTACATGCACACGTGTACACACAGGAATTTGTGCACACCTGCGCACACGTGTACTCCTGTGTGCACATCCCCCGTGCAGCCTTGCACGCACGTGTGCAGCATTTGTACCCCCAGGCAGGACTTGTGCATGTGCTGGTACAAATCCTGGGCATCTGCTGCAGGCTGGGCTGAGAGTGGATGCCTCTGGGGGCACATGTGCGAGTATGCATGTGTGTGTAAGTGCACACGTGTGTGTCCATGCTGTCCTCCAAAGTTGCCCATAGCCCTTTCCCACCACAGGATTTGCCATTCCACCAATTTCCTCTTGTTTCACTCCAATTCTCCCCATTTCCCCCCGTTATCCCAGCAGCTCTTTGCCGTTTGCCATCCCACCATCACTCCAGTGCTTCCACAAATTTCTGGATTAAACAGAGCTGCTAAGAAGATGCATTTTAGGGATTGATTTTTTTTTTGTAAAGGCTTGGGCTTATTGCCAGAATTACTGATTCCTGGATTTGGCTCTGCACACTGCTGGCAGATGTGGGATGGTGGAGCAGGAATAAGGATTGGGAGCCAGGGAGCTGGGAAAGACCCAGGAGTGTGAGGGAGGGTGTCAGAAATGGGCATTTCTGCACCCAGACTGGGGCCAGCACAGTGCTCCCAGTTCCCCAGTCCACTTCCCCTGGCTCCATCAGCTCAGTGCTCCCACTTCCCCAGCCCAGCTCACTCAGCTCCATCAGCTCAGTGCTCCCAGTTTCCCAGCCCAGCTTGCCCAGCTCCATCAGCTCAGTGTTCCCAGTTTCCCAGGCCAGTTTCCCAATTCCATTAGCCCAGTGCCTCTAGTTCTCCAGCCTAGTTCTTCCAGCTCGATGATCCCAGCGGTCCCCGTTGCCCAGCCCAGCTTCTCCAGACTGACTGCTGGCTCCTCTTGCTCAGTTGCTCGGTCCAGTTCTTCCAGCTCTAACAGCCCAGCTCCCCCAGGTACCCAGCCCAGTCTCTCCAGCTCCCCAGCTCCTCCCACCATGCTCCCCAGCCTGGTTCCCCCACTTATCCCAGCTCCAATAGCCCAGTTCCCCCAGTTTCTCAGCACAGTTTCTCCAGCTAGTCAGCCCAGCAACCCCATTCCCCCAGCCTGTCCTCGCTACCCCATGACTCCCATGCCATCTGTGTTCCAGACTGGAAATGGCACGTGGTGCCACATGGCTGGGCTGGCTAGGAATGTGGGTGCTCCTGCTTCCAGCACCAGGACTGCTGAGGACTGGGAAGGACTGTAGCGTGATGGCTTTTCACTTTTCCACCTCCCTGGACACAGGGTGGGAACAGCCCAGGCTTTCACAGCAGAGCTGCCAGAAAGGGCAGAGAGATAAGGATGAGGGGAGAGGGTCCCCCTGCACCAGCCACAGCACCCTGTCCCCAGCCATCCACTGCAGATGTCCACTTCCAGTGGGATAGGATGCCAGAGATTCCCTTGGCTCCTTTTCCCAGGTGAGAATGCTGGGAGCAGTGGTGTGGCGTGGTGAGCCCTGTGATACCAGGTCCCTGTCTCCTCACAAGTGCTGAGCATAGTGACATTCCTATGCCCTCCTATCCCTCTGGCTACTGCATCCCTGGAAGGGCCTCATCCTGGAAAAGGGACTTGGTCCCACATTCCTGCTGCTGAGACAGGCTTTGCTTTCTTAGTCTAGGTACATGCCACACTGCTCTGTCATCATTTACACAGTTATTCCTGGGAGCTGGAAGAGGGTTCCTTGGTGTTCCCAAGTGGAAAGAGAGAAAACCTGAGTCAGCAGCATTTTCAGAGCTGGATGGGAGCCAGAGCTTGGGCTCTTCCAAAAATAACATCCTAGTCAGCATTGCCAATGGCAGCATGCCCACCTGCTCCTGGCCACGGTACTGTGGGGATGCTATGGCAAGGCCGCCCAGCATTGGCACAAAAGATGGATAATGCTTATGTGCTGCACGGGTACCGGTGACAGTGTCACATCAGTGTGACCTGCAGCCTGGAGAGAGGCTATGAGTCTCTGTCCTGCACTTATGTCCCCTCCTTCCCCAACTGGAAAAATGGAATCATTTGGGTTGGAAAAGCCCGCTGAAACCATTGAGTCCAAACACTCCCCCAGTACTGCCAAGGCCACTACTAATCCATGTCCTCACGTGCCATATCTACATACTTTTTTAAATCCCTCCACAGATGGGACTCCACCAGTACCAGGGCTGGACAACCCNCGTTCCGGGGCCATGTCGGGTCACGACGGCGGCATGTCGGGTCGCGACAGCGTGCAGATCCCCGACGACCGAGACTTCGGGGCGTTCCGGGCAGAGTGCGAGTCGGAGCGCGGCTGG